>JBCEWB010069107.1:0-13322 GCA_039654565.1 Peronia peronii | reverse complement strand
TAGATAGATAGATAGATAGATAGATAGATAGATAGATAGATAGATAGATAGATAGATAGATAGATAGATAGATCAAAGGATGAATGGATGGATCAAAGGAAGGAAGAATGAATCAAAGGATGGATGATGGATGGATGGATGGATGGATGGATGGATGGATGGATGGATGAGTAACTGAACGGTCAGAATTGTTAGAGTAGACAGACAGATAAATTAGCTGCTACGAGAAGAAGTAGATGGGCAATGACATCTTGATGTACCATTTTAAACTTCTGAGAGCGAGTTGCGTTAAAATGTCACCTCTCTCTTCTGTTTTTAACTTCTCATTGATTATCTCCCCTACCTGCCTACTCTCCTTTATTGATGTTTGAGACAGAGAAAAGGAAGAAACAAGAAAAAGGGAAAAGAAAAATACTTCAGCTCTCTTACATACTGTGCCATGTAATCAACAACCTTTGAGACCGGTATAAAGCATCTAGTTTGGGAGCGATGAATTTCGAGGGGTGAAGGATAAAAAGGGATAGGGGGGATGTGGATCAGGAGTGAGGGGAGGGGGGGGGGGGAGTAGCGGAGTTATGCCGTGACTGCTTTAGAAATCACAGTTAGTCGCACATTGAAGCTTTTCTTACCACAGTGATTTGAGCTCAGGAAATGCAAAGAAGCATTAAATATACAATATTATGACCCCCTTGAACTTTAAAGAGTTAAGAAGAGATAAAAAAGGGGGGGGGGGAGGGGGACAGTGGCTCTGTGGTTTGGCGTCTGCTCATGGAGAAAAGAGGCAGGGATCGGCACGCTGACCCTGCATCGGGGAATGGAAGGACTCGAAGATCGAAAACCCGCAATTCAACAGTCCCCTCGCTTCCTGTGGGTAGGGAAGCCCGACGTCTAGTATTCTCGGATAAGGGCGAATGTATTTCGGAGGTCCCGTGAGTACGTTACCCACGTTAAAGAACCCTTGGCAGTTCAAAATCGATGAAGGAGAAGGCTGCGTCCGGGCAAAATTTCCAAATTCTAAATTTCTGCCTATAGAAATTCTCACCAAAAGCAGGCAACTGCTTAAAGCCGAGATAATCCTACTGTCTGAAGATTGAAAGACTTAAAAAAAAAAAAAAAAAGAGACAAAGAGTCTCATCTTATCCATAATTTCTGACTAAAAGGAAAACACTACCTTCTAATTGTGGTCCCGGTCAGTCACGAAAATGGCACATATCGATTACTGTATTCCAGTTAATTAAATGATGTAGATTAAATATTGTCGATACGATTATGACTGTGTTGGTCTTGTCTGAGTGTTTCAAATGGCAGATAAACTTTCTTGGTTGATTAATTGTTGGTGTTGTGCTTTTTACTGTAGGCTTAGGGTTAGAGGTAGGTTTAGGTTAGGTTAGATTAGGTTAGAGGTAGGGGTTGGGTAGGGTTAGGGGTAGGGGTACATTTTAATAGACTTAAATTTCCAAGGATAATCATGCAGTAAATGATGTGTGCCATTTTCGCGACTTCCGCAGTAGAAACAGACTGGGACTATGCCTTAGTGCCAAAAAAGGAACATCTTCATCGTTTCATCTGTTTATGGCGAGCTTTCAGGTCTACTTTTAAACATTGATTTAAATGTCGGCAAACAAAGAGTTAAAGCTCAAAAGCAGACAAAATATCTTATCATACATATCCACAGAGATAGTTGTCTGCAGGTGGCCGAAAGAAGGTAAAAGAAAAAGAAAACGTAAAATAACCATATATGGATTCTGCTCTAGCTGTTGGTCGCTTGTGATGGCTTCCCTGGGTACAAGAAGAGAACCCACGATCTTTGTCTGAGATTTTGAAACATTGGTTAGACAGATACTGTAATGCGAATCAAAGTGTATGGCAAGCGTGCTGGGCACCTCAATATTGGTATTTTGAATGATTAAACTGAAAAAAAAAGGCGTGTTTGTTGTTTTGGATGCCCTGCAAGCGGAAGACCAATAACATAAAACGACATTCTATATTGACAGTACAATTCGAATCAAACACCGTCGCGAGCTCACTATTCAATTATTTTCTCCTTTTTAGGTTAACTTCAAACCTAATAAGCTTTTTTCGGATTTATGTAATAACAACTCAGATCTTTATGCAACAATCTTGAGCGCCAAATTTCAGATGGATATATTCAGCAGTTTTCCAGTCGATATCCTTTCATGCGTTTTGTTGTAGAATTATAGTATATATATAGATTCTGAAGTTCTGTGACAAACCTTTCACTTGAAACTTCTTCAGTTTTGTTTCAGAGAATGAAGTTGCAATATGTTAAATTTATTGTCTTTCAGATCCCGTAGACGGCTATCCCGGTCCTGTGAGTAAAGCGAAAACTCACGTCGTGGACATTCGGGGTTCGAATTTCGGATCATCACGGGATGGGAACGATTTCAATATTAGAAGCCCCGGGGTATATAGGTAGGTTCTTTGCTCGCAGCTGCAGGCGGCGAAAGCCCGCCATTGGTGGGATGTCTCCATGGAGTGTCGTCCTCAACGTTCCAGGGCTGACATCTCTTCTCTCTCTCTCTCTCTCTGTCTTCTGTCCCGCTCTCTTTCCTCTTTTTCTTGACGTGTAAACGTATCTTACCGTGTTTGACACAGTATAGCCGTGATCGTGCTGATGTGCCGTTAAACCCCAACACAAACAAAGAAACGAAGATTAGAACCTGCTTTTTGTTTTTCAATGACTTAATGGTCGTCTGGCTTATTGGGTAGGAAGGCCCGATGCCTAGCCTTCTCTGACAAGGGTGAATATATTTCGAACGTCCTGTGTGTACGTTACGGGCGTTGAAGAACCCTGGCAGTTCAATATCAGTTGAAGTTTAAGGCAGAGACGCAACTGTCCGGGCAAAATTTCCGAATTCAAAATTCTTAGCCAGAAAAATTCTTCTTACGAAAAACTGGGCAGGCACTTGAAGCCGAGGTAACCCTGATTTGTTTGAGTTAAAAGGCAACATACGTAATAAAAAAAGAATATATAAATATAGATATAGATATAGATATAAACAATTCAATAAAATATTATGTATAGTAATTACATATGTATAAACAACAAAAACAAAAAAAAGGGAAGGAATTGATAAATGGATATAAATACTAATGTATCATAAGGAATGGAGAAATAATGATTGAAAACGGCTGTTGTAGACTCAGATGGTGGTCGTTCAAGAGCTGACCATAGAAATGGACGTTGTTTGACCGCGAATGGACTATCTGCTGACAAAAAAATATTAAAAAAGTAAACAAACACTACAAACATAACTCATAGCGATGTCGTATACCATAAACCTGGCTCTCGTAATATAAATAGAGGAGAAAAAATACTAGAACCCTTGATCATTTTCTACATCTGTCAAACTTAATGAAAGCCTGAAAATACAAACAAATCAACATTTCTGTATATATAATATCGGTGCTTCTACGGTACCAGGACTGTTTCATCTCCATCATCCCTTTCTCTTTTTCTTCCTCTCCTTTCTCTCTTTTTTCCTTCCCTCTCTTTCCTTCCAACCCTCTCTCTCTCTTTTCACCCATCTTTTCCCCCTCTCTCTGTCCATCTATCATTCTCTCTCTCTCTTAATCTCTCTCTCTCTTTCTCTCTATTTCCATCCATCCTCTCTCTTTCTTTATTCATCACCCTCTCTTTCTTTCCATCCATCCCTCTCTCTGTCCCTCCATCTCCTCCCTCTCTCTTCACCATCTCCCTCGCTGGAAACGAAAAGGTCCCTAATCGGCGATTTCTGCCGCGGCTATAAAAATTCAATTAGGCGGGAGAGGCCCATTGGAATGGCATCGATTCACTCCTTTGTGCTCGCCTGATATTTTATCGGCTACATTGATCTTTTTCAATAGCCACTTATCGACTGCGATGTACTGGCTGCGGGCTTCTCGCGCGCGCTCTCCGCGTGCGTCCCAGGCCAAACTTAACTGGCCGCGCGTTCTGATTTTACTTGCTATGACAGAAAGATGTACTGGTCGAGTGGTTAGACGGCCATATTGATGGTAATTTGTCAGTTTGTGTTGGGGTTTAACTGCACATCAGCACGATTACGGCTATATTATGCCAAACATCGTAAGATACGTTTACACGTCAAGAAGAGGAGAGGAAAAGAGGGACAGAAGACAGGAGCAAGGAGAGAGAGAAGAGATGTCATTCCTGAAACGTCGAGGATGGTATTTCATGGGAGACATCCCATTGATGGCGGGTTTTCACCGCCTGCAGGTGGGAGCAAAGAACCTACTGATATTCCCGAGCCCCTGCAGGGATACGTTGATGGCATTGCAGATATTAGTCAAAGAGAGAAAGAGGGATTAGCTCATTAGCTGAATTGGCCGAACTTTGTGGACACCAGTTTACTGTAGATAACATAAAAGATTTAAACAACTACATTCACTGAGGGTTGAAATGTTTCAATAATCTGAGTTTGGATTGCATAATAATAATGGCATCAAAATATGCGTTTTGCTATCAAATATGTCTTAGTTTTCAATATAGATAAATATATTCGAATTTATTTAGATCGTATCTGAGGAAGCAGAAAAAATATATCAGGAGATTATAGTAAATTAACTCCTAGTATTTTGAAAGAACATTATTTGTTATAGTGAAAGTTATCCAATGCCTCAACGGTTCTCTGGCTTTTTTTCAGGGGGGGGGGAGGGGGGGGCAGAGAAGCACTTTTCTGAAAACGGCAAACAATAATTATTTGGAAGTCCCGTTTGTTCGTTACTCACGTCAAAGAATCCTTGACAGTGACAGTAAAAAGTCATAATGAAGAGTAGGCGGAGACGCTGTTAACCGGGCAAAATTTAAAAATAAAATTATTAAAAATACCTCCCGAAGTTTCAGTCCAGAAAATAACTTGTTCTGATCAAACTGAACAGGTATTAACGTTATGAAAGGAAGAGACAATCGCAATCTCCAGATTGAACGACTGCATAGATACCAAGCAGTAAACGGTTATAACTCCTTAACTTGCCTACATACAGGCATTGATTATTAACATTCAATTGTCAGTTTCTATTAGTTCTTAATGAGATTTGTCTCAGCCCAACTGAAGACACAATAAATGATGCAAGAAAAGTTGGCCGGCAGAAACAACATTACTGAATGGATCAGACTGGCATTAATTTTGAAGGCTGCGTAAGAGCTGCGGAGTGTCGAGAGAAATGGCGAAAGATAGCTTGGTGCTCATCAGCAGTGCCACTACGGTCCAACGGGACTACGGGCTAGTGGAGTGGAGTGGAACTGAAGAATTATGATACTAATGGCTCTTTCTTTTCTTCCTCTCTTTCTCTTTGGGGGTGGGGGTAGGAGGGTTGGGGGTAGACATGGTATCTTTGGTTTTCGCCTGTCTAGACAACAGCCTAGAACGTACTGTCAACTTGCTGGTTGTGTGATGGGTGAGCCCAATATTATGGCGTTTCTACCTGGAAGGCAGTATGGTTTGTAAGGGAGGGGAGGGGGGGAAGGGTAGACATGATATCTTGGGTTTTTGCCTGTTTAGAAACTGTTTCTAGAACTCCCACTCCACTCCGCCTTCCCAGAAAGGTAAATTATATCTTTTTCAGCCATTTGTCCTCGGAATGGAACCACTGTATTGACCTAGTCAGGCAGTTCTGTGGGGCAATAGTGAAACAGTATTTCAATATTATAGCCGTCGGACTCGGGATCTGCAGTTCCGGGTTCGAACCCTGACAGGTCCCGACATTTTGTCCTTGGGAAAGACAATTTACACACATTTCCTGACTCCACCCACGTTTGAATGGGTACCCGACTATAGACAGTGAACGATATTGTTAGATTGATAAGGATTTGAGCGCCTAACAGGGGTAATAATAGATTGTAAAGCGCTTAGAGCCTGTACTGTACGGGGATAGGCGCTATAAAAACACTCTCTATTTTTATTATTATTATCTTTTTCACTACTCCACTCCCTTTTATCCCTTCCCGCCCTCCCTCTCCACCCTTTTTCTTTGTCGCCGCGATGAAAAACTAAAAGGGTTAAAAAATATATTGACCAGGACCACCAGTTTATTTAGTTTTTAACATATCGAGTCTTACAAGTTGTTATCTGTTTCTTTTAGTTATTAAATTTGTTGCCAGTAGACAGTCCGTCTTAAATTTTAAGACACTTCGATAAAATAATTAAGAAAAACAACTAGAAAAACATCAAAACACAAAGCCGAAATTCTTCATGAAAAAAAAAAAAAAAAAGCAATGACTTGCAAAAAAAAAAAAAATGAAAACGATAACAAAGAAACAAACAAAAACAATCTAACAAACAAACCAGCAAACAAACAAAGAAAAAAAACGAAGAAAAAGTAAGAAAATTTGCAGTCTTCTCAGTCATCCTCCGTTCAAGTTAGCCGGCAAAGGGGAAAGTCAATAGCACTAACCTGTGGATAAACTTTTCACTTGAGGGTAAATTTCATTTTAACCCGACTGCCTTAGCTGATAAATAATCGTGGTATTGATGTCAATGATTGGCCTAGAGTGTCAAAACTGTTTTATATTGGTCTCAAAACAATATTGATTACCGCAGTCATCCTTCCTCTCTTTCTGTCTTTCTTTCTTTCTTCTTTCTTTCTTTCTTTCTTTCTTTCTTTCTTTCTTTCTTTCCTTTCTTTCTTTCTTTCTTTCTTTCTTCTTTCTTTCTTTTTTCTTTCTTTCCTTCTTACTTTCTTTTCTCTTTTTAGTACTTTTGGTTTTTTTTCCTCTTTCTTTCTTTCTTACTTTCTTTTTTTTTTAATCTTTCCAACCTTTTTTCTTTTCTTTTTTGCTTTACTTCTTTCCTTTTCTCTTTCCATCTTTTTTCCCTTTCTTTTTCTTTCTTTCTCTTTTGTCTCTTTTCTCTCTTTATATTGTCTGTCATTCATATAGTTTAGAGACAATGACTTGTACATTGTAAGCTTAAGGGAATAAACGTTATATAAAATGTTCTCTATTATTATTATTACGTTTTTCTTTTTTTCTCCTTCTTCCCTAATTTTTTCTTTCTTTCTCATTACTTATGCGCTTAAGACAGTAAGAGTTTCAATAGCCTATTATTTCGACATAAAATTATTATTATTATTATTATTTTATTTGTTGATTTGTTTATTGATTGATTAATTCATTGATTGACTATTTATTCTTTCTTTCTTTCTTTCTTTCTTTATGTATTCAGTGTAATCATCTATTTATTTTTCGAAAACTGGAGATTGCATATTAATGGATTTGTCACTTACGCCTTTTTCTAAGCCTGATTGGCTGGCGATAGAACTGATCATCGGGCGCAGGCGCGGTAGGCAATATTTCATCAATGGCGGACGAGTTGTCGGAATGTCAACGCTCATTGATTCTAACGGGAGTTCATGGGGTGGAAATCTTTGGGTTAGGCCTGTCCACAGACCCCGCCTAGAACCTACTGCCAACCTGGCTGGCTGCATAATGTGTGAGCTCGATATTGTGACGTTTTTACCTGGAAGGCAGTAAGGTCTGGGGGGAGGGATGGAATAGACATGGTATCTTTGGTTTTCGCCTGTCTAGAGACTCAGTCTCGAACGTACTGTCAACTTGCTGGCTACGTAATGGGTGAGCCCAAAACTGTGACGTTTCTACCTGGAAGGCAGTATGGTTTGTAAGAGGAGTGGGTAGGGGGGAGGGGGTGGACATGCTGTCTTTGGTTTTAACCTGCAAGAAACCGCTTCAAGAACTCACAGCTTGGCCCACTACCGAATATGAGAGTGCAACAAAAGGTAGTGGCCTTTGTCCGTTGTTTAGATTATCGCATTCAACACTTTATAAATTGATATTTTTCTTTCTCTCCCTCACAGAAGGTTTTTAATTTATCTTTTTTTTTTTTTGTCATTGGTCAGTTTGTGGAACTTATATTAGTCAAGATACATGTACAAAGAAAATCAATGACGTAAGTCTTTGACGTGTTGAAGGTGATGATATAGTAAACAATGGACAAAGGATCACGACTTTCTGTCAAATTCCTTTATGTGAACACAGGACAGTGACGTTATTACCTGTAAGTCAGTCAGAGTTTCGGGAAGAGAAAGGAGGTGGAGGGGATGGGGGGTTGGGGTGGGGAGGGGGGGGGGGTGGATCAGGTGCTGGTAATTGGACGAAAGAAGTAAAGAAGGGACAGGACCGGGAGCTGCTGAGGACGGGAGAAGGAAAGTGGACCTCATACTTTCTGTCATACGTCTTTGAACTTCCCAGTGGAGCTTATCTCAACTCGATGGACCTCATAGAATTATAATTGACGAGAAATTATCAAATCTCCGATTTTCTGGACACAGAAGTTTCAAGGGACAAGACATTTTCCCAGAGGACATCAGTGAGTGATTTCCAATGCTCCTGTCAGAATCACGTGATTAATACCATCCACGTCACTAGAAAGGCATTACTATGTACGGCGAAGGTTCTCAGCTTCTGTAGGGTAGCTCGGGTTGGATTGGGGTTGGCGACGTGTCAGCGCGATTAGGCTACACTGGTTACCCCCCCGCAGGGCCCCTTTGCTATATAAGTAGGTTCTTTGCTTCCATCTGCAGGCGGTGAAAGCCCGCCATCGGTGGGATGTCTCCCATGGAACGTCATTCTCAGTGTTCCAGGAGTGACATCTCTTCTCTCTCCCCTTGCTCTTGTCTTCTGTCCCGCTCTCTTTCCTCTCTTCTTCTTGACATGTAAATGTATCTTACCGTGTCGGGCACAATATAGCCGTAATCGTGCTGATGTGCTGTTAAACCCCAACACAAACTACACTGATAGTCGGATCTAAGACATTTGTTAACTGTAAAGTATCAACAAAAATTGTCACAGTGTTAGGTTTTCTTTGACAATAACATTTGTGCAAGCGGCGCCTGCACCTACAGCTGTGACAGCAGGCCGGACCATGAATGTGTCGAACGAACGTGTGCTTTTGTCTTCATCCCCTCTGCCATTCATTGTTAAAATGAAGAAGGGGTATGAGTTCCACTGAATTTCAGGACATAAACTGATTATTTCATGACTTATTTTGGTCATAATTTGGTCACAGCTGAGAACAATTCGGATATGTCCATTCATTTCATTCACACTTTTTTTTTGTTTGTTTCGTAATGCCTCCAGCCATGCCTCATTTATTGTTTTACTTTTTCATTGGTTTATTGAGTAAATCATCCACCCGTCCACTATTTGAGAGGATGCTGGTGATGGTGGGGCGGGAGGGGGGGGGGGAGGGTATTTTTCTCTCTTGTCTCTCTATTCCCCTCTCCAGGCGATCGTCCACATGTCCATAACCAAATCCTCTTCCACTTGTTGTGCATTTATTCGCTTATCCAAAACTAAAAATGCACGAGAAATACACAACAAAGTCAGCAACGAAACAAGTACAAAAAATCTAAGAAATATCAATTTCTCACGTTTCTTTTCTGCCTATCTGTCTGCCCGACTGTTTGTTTGTTGTGTGTGTGTGTGTGTGTGTGTGTGTCTGTCTCGATTCCCCCTCCCTCTCTCTCTTCCCTCTCTCAACCTTTCGCCTTCTTGCTTTATCACCATTATTCATTTAATGTGTTCTGTCTTTTTTTCCGCCTTAAATGTTTCCTTATACTTATCATCACTCTCTTCCTTCATTTCTTCCTGTTTGTTTTTTGTCGTCTTCCATTTTCTCTCTCTCTTTTTTTTCGGGTCTTTTTTTTTTTTAAATTTCCCTCTTCCTCTGCAATGTCCATCCAGTTCTTTCTGTAGAGTCCCACAAAGGGCCTTCTCCACAAATAGTTTTAGAATCCCTGGAGCATTAGGCGAAGACATGTCTTCGCTCATGTTCAATCGCTGTTACATCACGAGGGTGGGCGAGAAGGCCATTATGTGAGGCGACTGGGTGTGCGGTGCTTTCCTTTCGATGATGACGAATGAGAATATTATTATGAACATCTTGTTTCTACCGACGAACAGCTTGAGGAGAAGAAGGAGAAGAAATCGTTTTGCATGGCACTGAGAATTTAGACATCCATGAACAGAAATAAATAAATAAAAATTAAAAAATATTTTAAAAAATCATAGTTACATGGACGCTTTAAAGCAGGCCTGTACATCAAAACTAAATACTATGATTCGAGATGACCTCGCCCATCTATTTTGCATCAACTGGGATGTTCTGAAAAAAGTGGACGTTTGTTTTGTTTGAGAGGAAATGGGGAATGTTGCAGAAACAACTGATGTTTATCGTCTACGTTACAATTATCAAGAAACTCGTGTCTATCATCAACGTTACAATTATCAAGAAACGCATGCCTTTCATCACCATTGTGATTATCATGAAACTCATGTCTATCATCAAAGTTACGATTATCAACTTAAATCAGTTTTTGTGAAGTTTTTTTTTTTTTTTTCTTAACAGATGCTGTTCGTGACATTCTAGTATAGAGATACGATACTAATGAACGTTATTATTGTAGGAGTCATAAAATACCGGAAGCATAATGTCAACAAAACGAAGGTAATAATCACCGTAACAACAACAGTTAGATGTTTTCTGGTTTATCAAGATGGCCACAAATAGACAGACATCAGACTGTCTTTCAGGCATACATCGCTGGGCAGACACCATACTGCATTTAGATTACTCAGCCTTAACTCTACCACTTTCCCTTAACCCTAAGCATAATCCTAACCCTAATGGGAATATTAGTTCTACCCCCAACCCTAACCCTAACATTGACGGGATAATTTTAAAATTGTGACGATGTATATTGTCAGGGTTAGACAGCCACAAAGGTGTCTATACATCCAATTCCTGGAGGAGGGAGGTGGGGGCCGCAGTGGCTCTGTGGCTTGGCGTCTGCTCATGGAGAAAACAGGCCGGGATCGACTGGCGAGTCCTGCATCAGGAGATGGAAGGACACGAAGATCGACAATCCGCATTTTTTCGGTGACTCAACGGTACCTTGGCTTCCTCTGGGTAGAGAAGCCCGACGTCTAGCCTTCTCGGGTAAAGGCCAATAAATTTCGGAAGTCCCGTGTGTACGTTACGCACGTTAAAGAACCCTTGGCAGTTCAAAATCGATGAGAGTAGGCAGAGTGCCGCTGTCCGGACAAAATTTCCAAATTCCAAATTTCTACCCACAAATATTCTCACCAAAATCAGGCAGCTACTTAAAAGCAGAGATAATCCTACTCTCTTAGGATCGAAAGGCTTTTTTTAGAAAAGTCCAATTCCCCATGTCTTCCCTATTCATTCGCCCGCCAATGTTGGGCAGTAAGGTGCAAGTGAATCCATTTCCTGTTATGATATTTGCTTTTTATTTTAAGAACTATTTTCAGTTGCCGATCAAATTTTAATCTTTTATTTATTATCACTTCATCATGGGTTTAGGGACTAACACTGCTTTCTGGCATTGTTCTGAACAAACGTAAAGAAGGACAAAAATACGTCAGATAGAAACACAGTTTTCTGCCATCACTTCTCCAGATTTTTCTATGTTTCGTAATATTTTTCTTTCATACATGGCGAACCAAAATTTCAGCCCGAATGGCAGCACATCCTGGACAAATATTGAAAAAAAAAAAAGATTTCTTTTTTCTAATACACTTATATTTTTGTAATACATACTTTAATGTTCGACATTTTCAGTTGTTATTCCTCTGTCAGTGGCAGTTAAAAAATCAGACTATATACTATAAATAATCAACCCCCCTCCCATCACTTCCCTTAAAAAAAAAAAAAAAAAGACCTTCTCCCCATTCCCCAGCCCTCTTTCCAAGAAAGAAAAAAAGTCATTTCTCAAGATTTTTTTTTCATAATTAGTATAATACCTCTCCTATACATAGCAAGCTAAACTTTCAGCACAAATGGCATCTCATCATGGACAAACATTGAACAGAAAAATGCCGATATTCTGTTCTGGCAAAGACAAAACAATAATAATAATAAAATGAAGAGATAAAGAAATAAACATTCGGCATTTTGCAGCCGATACGCCTTTAGCAGTAATAAATAAAACAAAACAAAACAAAACAAAAATCAAAAAATGAAAATAATACTGATAAAAATAAATAAAAGAATCAACAAAAACTCAAGTTTTTCAGATTTTTCCATATCTCGTATAATATCTTTCCTCTTCATGGCGGGCCAAAATTTTAGCACAAACGGCGTCTCATGTTAGACAAACATTGAGCCAGCTACCCCCCCCCCCCCCTCCCCGGGCTAAACTTGCACACACTTACACGCACTCACAATCCCATCCCCCGACAGCATCCTCGTGTCGTTACTGGGTGTATCTGTCTGGCAAAAGCCATTAGCATAGAATAACAAAGATGGCCGACCCACGAGTTGTGATTTTGTGGTCTATCCTGCTGAATAATCGGCGCCATGTTGTAGTTTTGCTGTTTTCTTCTTCCTCCTCCTCTTTTGCTCTCAGTTATGATTTTCATCGTTGTCGCTTATCTCTTTTCTGATTTCATTGTTATCCTTTCCTGCCGGTCCCATGCAGTCTTGTTTGTTATTGGTAATCGTGTGATCGCTATTGTTTTTGACGAATGAAGGGGCAGTAAATGATAATCATCAATTTATTAGTGATGGCAAGGGAGGTAATGTTGATGCTGAGGTAAGAAGGGGAGACAATAATTCAGAATTTTTTGTGTGTATTTTTTCCCCCATGCCATAGATGGAATCGATATACATTTCTAGACAAATGGTTAATAAATGAACTGTTAATTATTGTTGTTGTTGTTGTTAATGTCGTGATATCTTACATCATGAAAACGCATTCAATCTGAGTGTAGTTTTGATAAGTCTTGAAAAAGATATCAAATGACTCTCTGTAGGCGATATAGAGGCTTTGACTATGCGCACTTGCTTATGCTAGCTGTTTCGTCTATTCTTTAATAGCGGTAGAAGAACGAGGAAAATAGCATAGGTGGGTTATGATTAAGGCAGACAAGGCAGATGTCTGTCTAGATAAAGTTTGGCTGAGCAAATATTAGACAGACTGATGCTGATGTTTGGTCGATGAGTGGTGAATGTTTGCATTGTGAGTCAATACTGATATGGAGAAATAATATTTCCCACGCATTCAGGGATAGATGGTCTGATAGATTGTAAGAGTGGACTTTGGGAGGAAAGGGGAGATAGAGAAGACAAAGAGAAGAAGAGTGATTGAGAGAGAAAGAGAGGGAGAAAAGAAAAGGAAATTGACAATGGTGACAAGATAAACATTTAGATGTATGGACAGAAAGACAAATTAATATCTAGATAGACTGACAAATAGATAGATAGATAGATAGATAGATAGATAGATAGATAGATAGATAGATAGATAGATAGATAGATAGATAG
>JBCEWB010069087.1:0-13325 GCA_039654565.1 Peronia peronii | reverse complement strand
AGCAAAAATTGGCAACTTCTAAAAGCCGAGATAATCCTACTTTCTTAGGATTGAAAGGCTTAAGAAAAACAAACAATATGACACAAAATTAATGCGTGAAGAGGAATAGAATTCGGGGAAAAATAAACAAATAAGTTAATAAATAGATAAATAGGCCTAGATAAATAAATAGATAAAAAAAAAAAAAAAATAAATAGCAAACACAACTTCAAATGAAGATGATTTTCTTTATCTCTACTCAGTACAAAATGTCATATTTCCAGATTAAAGAGCCTTCTCCCAACTTTATATACCACTATGATACCAGTATTGTAGGTATGGGCAATCGGTAGAGATAGAACTGTTTGTTTGCTATATTCGAATGAGATAAATCAGCCTGTACGCGTTATCTTTTCCTAGAAATGTTCATTTCAGTTTGAGTCATCGATAGCAAAGTTAGCTTTAGTCATCGTAAGATTTTTTGTTTGAAAAAAAAAAATTATGTTTGGTGTTATAGTCTCACAGATTAAAGGGATTTGAATTATGATGTGTTACTTTTTTTTTTTAATGGTTTTATATATCACTTCTTTTTTTTTTTTTTAATGGTTTTATATATCACTTATTTATTTATTTTATTTTTATTTATTTATTATTTATTTATCTGTTTATGCGTTTACTTGTTTGTTTACGTACCTATTTATTATTTGAATTTTTATTAATTAATAAATCAGTTAGTTTATTTATTTATTAAATATTTACTCGGAAGCTGTCTGTTCTCTTCATAAGCAGCAGATTTAATTAAAACAAGGCAATAAGACGGATATTAGTATTATTTTTTTGTTTTAAAAAATGACAAATTGTAAGATTTAGGAACCATGTATATGAATGCTAATAAAGTAAACAGACATGTCGAGATATAGACCTACACATTACTCAACACTCTTTCTTTGATAAGTAAATCCAGGTAACATGGCAGATAAATCACTGTTTATTTTTGCTTCAGTTTTTTGGTCCCAACTGTCTTTGATAAAGTGGTAACTGCACCTAATGACCCTTATTATATTTTCTTTCTTTCTCTCTTTCTTTCTTTCTTTCTTTCTTTCTCTTTTGTTTGTCCTCCTTCTTTTACCTCTTCTTCTTCTTCTCTCTCTCTTTTTTTTTTTTTCTAGATAATAGATCCAGTTTTATCTCATGGCATTTCAAATAGTTTATGACATCGACTGCCTTGTGTATCACCACTGAAGTAATGTGTAATCTGTCTTAAATGTCCTTGCATACCATAGCATAGTGAAATAAAACTGTTTAGACAGAATAAATAGAGATAAGGACTCTAAGGATTTTCTCTCTACATCACAAACTGTCAAGATTTTTCGGAAAAAAAAAGTATGCTTGTATAAAATATGTGTTCCGACATAATACAATCTCTCAGTCTAATTAACTTCCATCAAAATTATAGACTTTTTAAGTTATCGCAACACCAAGAACACTATAAATAAACACATAAAGACATAAATAGTGAGCAGAACATAAGAAACTAAACCGATTTTCCTGGCAATTGTATCTTCTGAGTTTAATTTGTTCCGTCAGTCATTGTCAGAATTCGTGAATTATTGTGCCCGATAGTTTACTTGATAATCCTGACTTAGAGAGTTCTATTTTTGAGAAGAGAAAGAATGATGCGTGCTATACAATGTGCGCAGTGGTTTCTGAGAGGGAAAGCTCACAATTGCAGATTCTCTGTCTTTTCGTGCTTGATCCTCCTTTGTATGATCTAAGTTAACTATCCTGTATGTGTCCTCTTTGAAGTCTGTATATCTGTGACCCGCTGGTTTCCGACTGCAAAGTGTGCAATGGTCATCTGTCTTGTTTCTCTTATTTCCAACCGATTCTGAAGCCTGATCTTGCCCATTCATGTCTTTTTTCCCATCCATGATGGCAAAACACATGTGCTCCAAACCTTTGACCACGAGGAATTGGAATGAAATTTTGATCCGTCTATGTTGCAGATAAGAGGAAAAAGTTCGTCTTATAATAGATAGGACGTTTACTTCAACGAGAAACTTTTTTTTTTTTTTTTAAATAGAGTTTTGCTCATGTGGAGTTCTGATTTGCCCACAAGTTTTGCACTGGCTATTTATCGTGTAGGAATACGAAATTTAATAGGGTAAGAATGGGATAAATCCAGTGTTACATTTTGCAGAGATACAGCATGTGAACTGTTTTGATTTAAACAGTGATGGACAATATATTTCATTATACGAGTAAAACGTGAAAAAAAGCCCATAGTGATTTCGGTGTGAAAAATAGTCAGGATGTAAAGAAAACGCAAAGCGGTGCCGTTTATACGTTGATGGAGGACTCGTTCTACTTATAAATAAGCAAACAAATAATGAAAGAGAGGACGTCTTAACGACTGAAATCGGAGAAAAACAGCGTGAGCGTCAGAATGGAAGAGTCCTCTTACAGCTCCATGCTATACCATCCCTTGTTTATGCACGGGCGACCTGAGCAGGACAGAGGTAACCGTCGGTCTTGTTTGTTTGTTTTCCCGTACTTTGTTTTGTTTGGTTTTTGTGAAGCCTTTTAATCCTGGTGATTTACTGAATTTTACTGCCTGGTAACATGGGGTGAGAAATGTCTTGACTTAATCTTTGAACTCGTGTAGAAATTTTTATTTATTTATTTATTTATTTTACTCCGATGACTCTTCAGGAATCTCCTGTTTTGTTGCCTCGCCAAAGCTTCGTGCTTCATGATCAAAAAGATCACTGAGGAACTGAAACAATATTTTCCCATCCCATGTGAGAATCATTGCAATTTTCTCGAGACTCAGGAACCTAATTGTTTGACTACCTGGCCTGTCGCCATGCTGAAATACATAATTCCTCAATTTAACATCCTATTCCTGTCCCATTCTCAATGCCTATCTATTCGCCTGTCAGTCAATCAGTCTCTCTCCCACTCGATCTTTTTGCATCTATATGTTTGCCTGTCACTTTGTCTGTCTGTCTGTTAGTTTGTCTATCTATTTGTCTACTTGCTAGCCTGTTTATCTGTCTGTCTGTTTGTCTGTATGTGTGTATGTATATATGTATGTATGTATGTATGTATGTATGTATGTAGGTATGTACGTATATCAAATGTATGTCTACCTGCCTGTCTGTCTATCAGCCTGCCTGTCTTTTCTTTCTTTTATTTATCTTCTCCATCCGTGTTTCACGTCCATTTTTCTTTTTCATTCTTTTTCCCTTCACCACCGCAGAAACCGATTCAGACAGACATGAGAGATTAGAAATTGGTTTCATAAACAGCATATTTCTTGCCCTGACCAAATTTTCGGAATCCGGGAATGAATGAATGTGTGTATATTATGGAGTCATGTGCTGCGTTTCCATATACGAACATCTAACTTACTGAAGAATACAAGATATGAGTATAGTTGGCATATAATAATAATAATGTACACGCGTGTAAATAAGAACAATGATTTAAAATTGTGTGCAAATAAATAATGAAAATTTGTCCGCCTTCTCTCTATAGTTAAAGGAGGAGACACTGCATTTACACACTGAATAACTAAGATTTTGTGGGTGGATAAGCATTTTTTAACAATGTTTTTTCATATCCTATGTACTTAGCAAAAAAAGTTATAAAGCTGACTGTGAAAAGATGGAAATTTAGAACATTTTCTGAATCCAGGTACATGTTCACTCTAAAATCATGTATTTACCTTCAGTTCTTACGTAATTTTCACTGGATAAGACTAGTTACAACACTACAATGCCAACAAATCCATCTGTCTATCCATCGATCCCTCCATCTAGTCCATCCATAATAATGAAAATAAAAAAATTATAATAATAAATAGAGGCAAACAATATTGTCCCAACTAAAATCACGAACAACTCAACGATAATATCAACAACGTACCGCAGAAATAATAACTCTTCTATCTTACGAAAGGACTGAATACTGGCATTTTTTCTTCTTTTTCTTGTTTAATCTTCCAACCTTTTTCTTTTCAGACCGCCCACCTCTGTTTCCTCAAATTGTTGATATGGCAACGACTGCGGGCTACGCCCCGCCTCCTTACAACAGGCATGACAAACCGACTCCACCCCTTCGGCTTGGACCAGTGGCGAGATCGCAAACGGTGATTGACAGCCAGAGCTTGCACTCCACGTATTTGCCACGCCTCCCTCAGGCAATAGGTCCTCCTACTGAGACAGCCAGATACCCTAGAATCGTTGTGAAAGACCCACTGGGGCGGACGTTGGATACATTCACCGCCTTACAAGATGCGATCTACCGAGCCAGCTGGAGTAGGAAAAAAATGGGAGGTAAGAATAGAACAACATCTACTTCAACAGCATTTTATCAAAAGCAAAGATAACAGTGAAAGTCACCACAGAAGGGAGAATGGCGAGCATGTCAATATTGATAACCACAGGAACAATTATTAAAGACTAACAATATTAAAACCGTAGCAAAAGAGTAATAAGCATAAAATAAAATAAACAGTGTTAACATAAATTTGGCCAATTATCGTTAACAAATAATCCTAGGCAACAATCACACCAATAATAATAACATACATAAGATAAAACACGACATCGACAACCAAAACAGTTTCGGTGAGACTTATAGCTACCACAGTAATAATAGTAACTCAAAAATGAAGTTTTTGATGTTGGAGTCACTAAGAAAACTAATTCTGTTTATCAGGGCCTAATAGAGATCGTGGGAGATCAAATATAAAACAATAATAGATCTTAGAATATATGATGTTTTTGTTTTTCTTTTTGTTTTGTTTTTTCACAATAAAACGAAATGTAATCTATATAAGATATAGTGGAAACAACCCCTTAAGCGTCAGATTTTTTTTCTATGTCAAACCAGGTAACAATAAGAAAAAGACAAAACAATGAAAGTCTAATTATAAGTTCATAATTATAACTGAAACTAAATTTGTCACCCAAAAAAGCAGAGAATCTACATTGCCCCATATTAATGTTATGCCTTAAGCATGTGTTTTATGAACCATTTAGTCAGTCAGCCAAATTACCTTCCTTTCCTAATGACATTAGATATTAAAAAAAAAAAAAAACCAACAATAGTAAATATCAAAAAATAATCTTTCATTTCGAACACGCACCAACACCTCCACCCCCCACCCCCCCCTCAACCCCCAAAAAGACTGTTTTCATTCGTCATGAGTTCTGCAGAATTTTCCGTGGATTTGTTTCAAATAAAAAGAGCGTAAGTGATTTTTTTCCCCTTCTTTATGAAACTTGTTTTATGCCTCATGTGACAAGATAGCCGTTTACAGGTGACTGAAAGGTGTAAATAGAACGTAGCGTAATTACATATGCGTAGTAGACGGCTGACACACAAATAGTTCATATTCGACTAAGTACAAACCTGGAAATCCCCGACGGAATGTTTGTACCCCCTACTAAAAATAGAATATTCACTTATGTGTATTAAGCTCCACCACGAAATCCCACAACAATAGTAGAACAGAAAATTCGGGAAAAACGCAACGCCGGAAGTACGTCATACGTTTTCCTACGTCATAAATCATTGACACTACTCACTATTATTATTATTTAGAGGGCATCTATAGGACTGGAGGGTCAGTGCATCACGGCGGGTGTTCGCGTCACCTATGTCTGCATCATGTCAGACTGTACCAATGTGAACCAAAATTACTTAATTTCAATAGCTCTGTGGTCAGAAGAAATAAGCGGAGTTTTGGTGCACATTGGTACAGTCTGACATGATGCAGCCATAGGTGACGCGAACACCCGCGGTGACGCACTGACCCTCCAGTCCTATAGGTTCAATAGGCTCAAAGCGAAGAGTTTTAGTCATACATTTTCTACCCACCGTAACAGGGTCAAACCGAGAAGTGAGGCAGATTTGTGAATGGTTTGGAGTGTTTGTACCCCCTGCTATAAATACACGTGGGTATTTCCAGCCTTTCGCTTGGTCGGAACAAATCTATTGATATCGTATTTGCTGACGGTTAATCCAAGCCTGTATCGATTGTTCCACCGACTAGAATGGCCAAAGACCCCGCTCCAGTGGCGACTGCCCAAAGCCCCCGTGCCTTCCAAGCCAGACTTTTCCAGGATGGCACCTCGACCTGTGACATCACTCCACTGGGACCTGGACCGTCATCACCACCACAAGATGATTTCCCGGAGTCATGACGTCACCTCCAAGGTCAGAAGGCTAGAACTCACGGCAGATATGCTGGTGAACGTGCCCACTGTGGTGAGTATGGACTTTTAGACGTCAGTTTCTTTTTTTTTTTTTTTTAGTGGGTTATTGGGTCAGTTAGCTAATATATGAAAATGTGTTATATTTCCACATCTTATAGATGTGCATCTGCCTCTATGTCTGTCTGTCTGTTTGCTTGTCTGTCCGTCTATCTGCCTATATGTAGTTTGTCTATTGATCTATCTTTTTGTCTTTATGTAGGTCTGCCTTTTTGTCTGCCTGACTGCCTATTATTGTCTGTCTGTCCATCATACTCTCTCTTTCTTTCTGTCTGACTCTGTGTTTGTCTTTCCGCTTCTGACCAGATATGAATTATGCCAGTTTGTCTGTCTGTCTGTTTGTCTATATTTCTCTTTTTCTCTGTGCAGTTTTTCTCTTTATCTTTAACATTTCTCCATTCAAATCATCTCCATGTTAGTCTGTCTTTTGATCTTAAGATCACTGTCTGTCTTATCTCGTCCCACTAATCTGTTTATTTGTCTGTCTGTCTGTCTATCTGTCTGTCTTTGTTGTTCCGCTTTTGACTGTTCTGAACTATTATCCGTGCTGCATTATTTATTGATGTATTATTTATGTAACTGTTTCTTTCTTTATTTATGTATTAATCTATGCATTTATTTATCTTCTTCTTTCTTTCTTATTTATATATTTATTTATTTATCCGTTTCTTTCTTGATCTTTCTTTTTCTTTCTCCTTGTTTATATATTTATTTATTTATTTATCCGTTTCTGTCTTGATCTTTCTTTCTTCATTTATCTGTCTATTATAGTTGTTTTTGGAATTTTAAAAATTATTTTTTTATTATTTTTTTTAGTTAAAGTCGTTTTCAAATATAAACACACGAGCAAAACAACAACAACAACAACAACAACAACAACAACAACAACAACAACAACAACAAGAAAAAAAGAAGGAATAGAGAAAGCAAGACTGTCGGGAGATGCCATACTCTGAATCTCCAGTCTGTGAGAATGAAGGGTAGCATAATTGTTACTTCACTGTGTGCATTAAATAATTTGTTGTTTTCTCTTACCAGGAAATTCCCGTGGATGATGTCGCTTTTGTGGCTGAAAGGTAGGAAGAACCGGTAAAAGTAATCATTTATGTTAGGGAAAAGTGCAAGCTTCGGTTACAGTTCATTCATTCATTCGTTCGTTCATTCATTCATTCATTCATCATTCATTCATTCATTCATCATTATTTGTTCATTCATTCCTTCAATATTTATTCATTTGTTCGCTCATGTCTTTAATCACTCTTTCATGTCACCTTTCATTCAATTGTTCGTTCATTCATTCATACATTTCTTACCTTCGTCATCATTCGTTCGCTCATTCCTTCACTCATTCGTTCATTCATTAAATAACTCTTGTTATTAGCTATTTGTTCGTGCATTCATTCATTCACGTAATCATTCATTCACTCGTCTTTGAAGTAATTCATTCGCTGATCTAAGTGTGTATTCATTCGCCTTTCTTCTTCTCGTTTTTCAAGTGTTTATCTTCTTTTTAGTCTTCTTTATTTCCGAAATATTTTGTTGACTATATTCTCTAGTCGTAAATTGCATTTGCTTAGAAAAGACACACACAGGCACACAAGACACACACAGGAAGAGAGAGAGAGAGAGAGAAGGGGACATTACTCTGCGAATGGAAAAGGGTAACAGAGAGAAGGTTTATGGTTATCTCCCTTTAAATAGACAGTTCTTGGACGCATTCATTCTAACGATAAAAGATTACTTCCCGCTTGAGGTTGAAAAATGGAGTAAAGACCTGTGGAGGCCGCGTTTTTCTATAACTATGATGATCTATTTACTGCCGTGCATTAACACACCATAAAGGCAACAGGTTCATTTAAAGCATAATATGTCTATTAAGTTCCTAACACTAAATGATGGAAAAAGCAATTATGACTGTACACAAATAAATGAATACATAAATAAGTGACTAAGTAAATAAATAAATAAATAGATAAATAAATAAACAAACAAATAAATAAATAAATAGTAAATAATTAATAAATAAATAAATAAATAAATAAAACAAAAACTAGTTCCCCAATCTAATGAAATGTCTGTTTTCCATCCGTTTAAGTTTCACATTGAAGAAAAAGTCCCTACGCATGTCGTGAGTTGTACACAGATGAATGTAAACAAAAGTATTAATTTGATTCTTTCTTTTCCTTCCATTCGCCCACAGCCTCAACCACCTGCCCACCCTCCCTTCCTTCTCCTTCCTCCGTCAGTCCATCCTGGCGGGCAAGTCGACCTATGTGCAGATCGTGGCCTCCATCTTGCTCCACCAGAAACAGCTCCGCGCCACCGAGCAACGCGATGCACATTGGGAGTTCCCGGGCTTCTGCACCGGCTGTAAGCGGGCGGGATTCTGCTACGGATGCAGCAAGAATTCTAAGCCTCAGTGAGTCGTCGTTTTCAATAATAATTGTCGTCATCACCGTTATCATGAGTATAATAATTGTCGTCATCATCGTTACCATGAGTATAATAATTGTCGTCATCATCGTTACCATGAGTATAATAATTGTCGTCATCATCGTTATCATGAGTATCAATATAGAAATTGCCTTCGACAACTCCATGTTTTATCATTATGTTTATAATAGTATAGTATAAATATAATATTCGCTCATGCAGGAAAAACTGCCGCAATAATTTTTTTTTTCTGTAATATATTTTCATTTTTCTCAACGTCGTCGTCATCTTCTGTCTTTGAAAAATCCACTTGAGGACTTCCTTCATTACTATCAGTAATAAAACCGTAGTAGTAGTGGTGGCAATTTAAGTAGTAGTAGTAGTAGTAACAAAAGGGATAATAGTAATAATAGTAGTAGTAGGAGTAATAGTTGAAGTAATAGTCGTATGAATGGTAATAGTGGTAGTAATATTGTAGTGGTTGTAGTGGTAGTAGTAGTAGTAGTAATAGTAGTAGTAGTAGAAAATCAATATTAATACAAGGAATGACAGAAGTAGTAGTAGTAGTAGTGGAAATAGTAGTAATAGTTGTAGTAGTAACAGTGGTAGTAATAATATTCGTGGTAGTGGTAGTAGTTGTAGTAATAGTAGTAGTAGTAGTAGTAGTAATAATAATAGTAGCTGTAGCAGTAGTAGTAGTAGTAGTAGCTGTAGTAGTGGTAGTAGTAGTAGTGGTAAAAGTAGTAGTAGTAGTAGTAGTAGCAGTAGTAGTCGCTGTAGTAGTAGTAGTAGTAGTAGTAGAAATTGTAGTAGTAGCTGTAGTACTAGTAGTAGTAGTAGTAGCAGCTGTAGTAGTAGTAGTAGTAGTAGCAGTAGTAGTAGTAGTAGTAGTAGTATTAAAGTAGTAGTAGCTGTAGAAGTAGTAGTAGTAGTAGTAGTAGTAGTAGTAGCTGTAGTAGTAGTAGTAGTAGTAGTAGTAGTAGCTGTTGTTGTTGTTGTTGTTGTAGTGGCTGTGGCGGTAGTAGTAGTAGTAATGATAATACTGATAGTGGTAGTAGTCCTGGTAGTCATAAAAGCAGTAGAAGTAGTACTAGTTGGCCTGGGTGTTGGGGCAATAATACTAGCAGCAGTCACAGTGGTGGCAATAGGACTAATTGGAGTAGAAATAATAGTCGTAGTATTATAGTATTAGCAATGAATATTGTTCTTCCTATTAATACATTTCCTTCTCCACCCATAGTGTACACGAGGATATCCCGGCTAGGACAGGGGGCGGCTTCCGGTACTGGAAGCGAGATAGACCACGTGATCCCCAGGAGTGGAAACACCCGAGCAACTGGCGACTGCCCTCCACAGAGCAGGAGCTACAGGACATCATAGAGAGTGAGCTCTTGTCATTTTTTTTTTTGAGTACTTTTTGCTTTGGGAGAGGTGGGATGAGCCAAGGACATTCGGGAAGAAAAGTACCCTAAAGGGTTTTATCCAGTGAGATTGAGATTAATATTTTGCGGTGACGTAGTTCTCTTTTCCCTTGGAGTTCTCGTCGTGTTTTCTTTTTGTTCCAAAATGCATATTTAATTTCAGATAATAGGCTGTCCACCCGTACATTATCCCTACCTCTTTCTATGATTTGCACTTTTTGTCCTCAGTCACATTACAATAAAGCATCTTAGCTTCTTCTGTATATTTTGAGACTTTTAACCACTTGGTCCCAACAGAAAATCGTTACACGAGACTCTCTTAATCCACTTAGTGCTGCTAACTTTTAAAAAATTTATTTGCTGGCTCTAAACAGTTACAATGTTACGAGATACAATGAAAATATTTTATAAAAATACATGTATGAAGTGATACGTCCAGAATCAAAGGATTAAGATATGTGATGAATGATCTTTCATAGTTAGGATTGGACAGTTTGAACAACGTCAGCAGTGTCTTTCATGCTTTTTTTTTTCCTTCTTGTTATCTCTCCATTGTAATGATTTACAGGGATTCATGTAATGTGGGTTGTATTTTCCGTATTCCTCAGAGTATGGCGGGCTAGCGGCCTACGAGCAGGCCGTGATACGGGCTAGACAAGAGATGACCATGAGAAGCTATGACCTAGATACAGATGACGCCTCACTGGACCGTTCGAGCAAGAGATTCCAGAGACTGAAAAATCTGAGCACATGTGAGTATCTTTTCTTTCTCATAAAAAAAAAAAATCTGTTGGCTTCTGTTCGATATCGACATCATACTTTTGGAATGCTCTGAATTTCAAGGAAATAACCGACATGCAAGCAACCCATTAACTTAAGTAATAAAAACGAAAACCAAAATATCCAGAGTTAAATACGCTGAAATTGATGGAAACATCCGGAACAACAGATTTTCAGATTTGTTTGGTTTTCCATCAAGGCATTCCTTATATTAATAGCCTAATACAGAACACAAATGTTGACAATATTGACTGAAGCACAAAGCTTTAATACTTGACAGAATACTTAGTGCATTCAGTGCGAAGCCATAAGATCTAAGTCTTTGTTCCTAACTTTTTGTTCCTATCACAAATATCAATGGGAGAAATCATTTCATACATGCTATATGCATCATCACCATTTTAGTCACCACCATTTTACAAAAAAAAAAAATGTCTTAAAATTAAGACAACTGTCCATCGGCAACCGTAAGACACCATAAAAGTTGAAAAACAATATGAAGAACTTGGTATTGAGTTAATAAAGTAAGCTGATCTCGCCTGCCAAATTTTCGAGCCCACTTGGCTCTTCATCGGGGCAATTTTACTCACCATCATTATTTTGTAGAAATAGCTTAGAACTTAAGTCTTACACTGTTAACATATAGCTAAATTAAATTACAAGAAATTTGTAGAATTCGATATGTTGAAAGATAAAATAATAAGAAAATGACGTTTAAGGTCAAATTTTTTAACCTGTGGTTCTTCGTCGGGACAACAAAGACAAAATATATATGTAAATAGGGTATCATTACAAGTATAATTCTTTATTAGCATCATCGTTAATAATGTTATTATTTGTCATGCTTACGGAAAATACAGAGCCAAACAGTGAACTCAAAAAGAGAACAATAACTCATGTCAGTTTACTTTCGACGTTTGTGATGCTCTTTCTCTGAAGAATCGAGGTCCCGATGGTGTTGTAGATCCATAATACTTTATGAATGACTGTTAATCAGAAGTATTTTTCCTACATCCAGACTGTCATGCTACAGGTATACGATTTCATAATATTCTCTTCCACGGTTGTCAGATCCGCCCCATGTGACCATTGTCAGTACCGACGACTTCACTGATGTCCGGAGAGAGGAAGATGGTGACACAGGCTTTAGAGATACCGAGGAGGAGATGGATAGCGCGATGAAAGCGTCTGTGGAGGAAACGAGAGAAGAGGAGGACGACTATGAAGAAGATGAATATGAAGAAGAGGAAGAAGGTGTAGAAGAGGAGGAGGACTACTATGAGGATGAGGAGATAGAAGAACAAGCGCCAGTTCCTGTTAGATCTGAGCAGTTAGACAGACATGAAACGGGTAAGATAACTGAACTTCTTCCTCATCCTTGTTCATTCTCTAATGCCATTCACAACTCTTAGATAGGCTAATCATTTATGCACGCGACTTATGACCCTACACTTTTACGCTTTTCTATGATTCACTTCCGGTTTGTTTGCGAAAACATAGTGCATCCCAATAGAGTTCACCAGAATCCCGGGAAATTCCATCGACCCACGTTCTTTGCCTTACCTCGGCCGTAAGAGTGCCTCACTTCTTGGCTTGACCCAGTTACGGTGGGTAAAACAATTTTGACTAAAACTCTTCGCTATGAATGACAGACTTATAGCCTATTGAACCTAGATGCCATCAAAAAAATAATAGTACTAAGTACTGTTAATGATTTAATGATGCAGGAAAACGCTTGACGTACTTCCGCACTGGGTTTTTCCCCCAAATCTTGTGTTCTACTATTGCGTTCCATCAGTTCTGAAATGCCATGGTTTGTCCTAGCATTTTCCTCTGAAAAAAAAGTGACTGTTAATAAAATAGATGTGATGAAGATCAAGCTGCTTGGAGCGTTGAGCCATTTCTGTAAAAAAAAGAAGTAAAATGTAGTAAAATAATTCGTAAGCTACTCTGGTATGATACTGCATGTACTGGGAATTTAATGATGTGGACCTATGCCATTCAACCAGAGATCTCCGATGACCGACTGTTGGTGAGGGTGGACACTGGCTATTTTGACCAGGTCAGCGAAGATGAGGAACAGGAAGGTCGTTCCAGGGTCAGCATTGTGGCTCCTGATGAGGTGGAGGAGGCAGACAGAGAGGAGGGTGAAGGTGAGCAATAGATGAATCGACAATGAGAGAGTTGAGAGAGAGGAGATATGAAAAAAAAATTAACAAGACAGGCAGTCAGATAGATAGGCAGACAGACAGGTAAATAGAAAGATTAGTGGATAGGTAGGCAAATGGGCAGACAGAAATATATATAGACAGAAATATAGATAGATGGACAGACAAACAGACTGACAGACAAGATAGACAGACAGACAGACAGACAGACAGACAGACAGACAGACAGACAGACAGACAGACAGACAGATAGATAGATA
>JBCEWB010069076.1:0-13327 GCA_039654565.1 Peronia peronii | reverse complement strand
AAAGAAGAGATAGGTTGCGGGGGGGGGGGGGGGGACGGGGTGAGGAAGGACAAGAGGTGTAGGATTACTCATCTGGCCCCTCAGTAACCGCACGACCCCTGAGACCTCACAACAATTATAGGTAATCGCAGGGCCGAAAGTTCTCACTACATCCAGCTGCGCTGTAGTCACTGACTGTGACACCTGACCTGGCTCGGGACTTCAGGGACTGTACAGAGCATCTTCCCTTCTTATGTATATCTTTTAACTTGATAATTCGTTTGATTTGGCAGTGGTTTTCGGGCTGTCACATATATATAGAGAGAATTTGAATTATAATTATAATAACAAAAATAGCAATAAGTATAATGTTAAAAATACAGTAAATTAATTAAGCTTTAATTAAACATACACCCTCCACCACACACAAACACGCAAATAAATGACATAATTTGAATATTCGTTTTATCGTGAATATCATGTGGCTTTTTTTATGCTGTTCAGTCTTGTAAAAGTTGTATGTACTCATAGTTAATACACATAGCAAGTAGTGAATGTAGTGCTGCTTAGGCAGTTACATTTCACAGAACTGAAAAAAAGAAAAAAACCAATAACAACAAAACAAAGCAATACAAACAAAGAGAACAAAGCAAGCAAATAAGCAAAGAGGAAGATATAAAGTTGAAGTAGGCAAGATGTGTCCGTGTGATTTTTTGTCTCTATTCGGTGGGGCCAGGTCACACATAGTGTTGGAGTTAGTAATGTTTGAATGGCGGATGACTGGGCGGAAGTGGAGCGTGTCACCTGGCTCAGAATGCTGGGATAGGAAAAAAACTGTGTTCTACCATCACCGGCTGTCAACTATGGCACGCGTCTGCCGTGTTACTCATCGCATCCAACGTGAGGAAATTTAAATTTCATATTTTGGTTATGATTTATATAATTTTTTTTTGGGGGGGGGGGGGGAGGGACAAAAATGGACCGGTCAGACTGTCATCACATTGCTGTAATCTTCAGAAAACCGAAAGCACTGGAGACCTGACTGTCATTTTTTTGTATGACATGTCAATGATGACATGTCAATGACATTGAGCCACAGAAATAGAGGTGATGACAATGTATTATAGAAACCAGAACCAGTCAGTTTCAGAAATGAGTAAAGAAAAAGTTTATTATCAGTCGTTTTTGTTCACCATATGGCCTACGTTACATGTAACAACACTGAGCAAATAAAATGCAGTGGTTTCCGTAATGAAAGAAAACCGTTTGGGTTAAATTGGCGGATTTATAGATAACTTCCTAGTATTGTGATTTTATATCCGGGATTGAAAGGTTCTAAATATAGCATCCAGATGTCACAATCATCTAAGTCGATCACGGTTGAGGTATTAAAAATTCCCGAACTGTAACCGGATTTTGCACTGGTATTTGTTTTTACTTCGTTCTGTACTATATGTTTTTAACGAAAGTCAGAGCTCATCCAGGGGGGAAAAAAAAAGATAAAAAACAAAAAACAAAACAAAACTATAAATTATGTAAAACTGAAGAGAAAAAAAAGATTAAATGACTATAAATGAAAATGTGTATCTACCCACGGCTAAGTAAAGGGTTATAATTACATTATACTCGGTAACAGAAATGTGGTACTGGAAATTGTATCATGGCGAAAGACATGGAACACAGAAAATGCTCAGAATCTATGATTTATTATTATTATTATTATTTTACTTAAACAATAAATATCAATGTGATTTGTCTGAAACTAAGAACCACAACAATAATAACAATAATAACGAAAACAACGAAAACAAAAGTAGTTTGTGATTATGAATCAGTCTCATCTGTCATTCTTTTTCAAGTGATCAACCACCGGCCAGAATACTGCCCTGCTCCATGCCAGCTTGAGACAAGTTGACCACTTTTTTTCCAAGTGTAATTTTGCAGGTTATGTTGTGTCCTTAACTGTACTATCAGCCAGCTTCGTGGCAATCTTAAAATACATCACATTTTTTAGTGAATCTCTTTCTGTCGTGTTCTTTCGTTTGATACACCCCACCTCCTGAACAACAACAGCAACAACAACAATAACAACAACAACAACAACAACAGCAGCAACAAAGAATCCCTCAGTTCTGATAAGCTTCTCATTTTAAGTATTTATGATATAGAGATTGGGAATGACAGGAAAGAAAAACAAATATTCACTCCCTTGGAACCGAATTATACAGCAAGACAAAACGGCTTGGAAATTCTTGAGGGGATAAGAAGAAAGAGAGAGAGAGAAAAGGGATTATTACTCCTCTTCCTCTCAACCCCTTTTTATTCCCCCCCCCCCCCCCAAAAAAAATGTCACTTGTCCAAACACATACCACATACATAACAAACATAAATACGCACACACATACCTTCCCCTACTATACTTCTTCTCCCCCCCCCCCCCTCCCCCCATCCCATTTCACCATTCTCCGAAGTCCGTGTCCGTCTCATACTTCACAGTTAGCGTAGTTTTTGTATTAGTCATAAGCACTGGGCGAACGTCACCACTCTGAGCCCCCATGTCGAGTTGACTACGCACAGACGCACAGCACTGCACTGGCTCGTGTGACGGGGTGGGGAGGAAATGGTTGGGAGAGTTGTGTCAGGGATTCTCAAAACCGTTGTTCAGAATTCTGCTCGCTTCTGACAAAACGTCGCTTTATATGTAACAAACCAAATTTTACAGAAGGGCCAAGAAACTGTTACAATCTGTTACTCAGTAAATAGCAATCCGTTTATGAAAAAAGTGTACAAAATCCCTATTTTTCAAGATAAGGACCCGAGGTCACGAACAAAAGGTGCGTTATGACATCAGGAAATCGAATCTGACACAAAAAAACAAAAAAACCCAAAACGGTTTGACCTAGATATGCATATGCGACGCTCTGTCAGAAGAGGGCAGAATTTGGACTTCATGCAGAGTTTAGGGTTAAATTTCACTCTATAAACTGGAAGGGCTGGGTACAACGGAGTGGTGTAGTGTTTATATTTTTGATTACAAAGATTGCTAATAGTCCTCTCTAACTCATTGTTGGAAGTGTGATACAGTTCAAATGAACGGCACTTTGAATAGTTTTATGTGAAGAAAAGGACAAACTTTCGCTGATGGTCCGATTTTCTGTCAAAATAAACAGTGTCACTGCAGGATCACTGGTATTCAATACTGGTTTTAGAGTTATTCTGTCGAGCTTTTTTGAAAAATGTTCCGAGGATGGGGACAGGGGATATCATAGCTAGCAGGCTCACAAGGAGTATCTGATTTACACAACACAACAGCAGAGTCTAATTTAACTATCCATCCATCCATCCATCCATCCATCCACCTGTCCAATTTGTCGGTCAATTTTGTTTGGCTGTCTAAAGCTCCCATGTTGCTATGCCGGTGTATTGACTCCCAGCGGACTTACCATTCATCGTGCCCGATCATAGAAACAAGTCTAACAGACCTAAATTATCCAGACAGAAAATAACCTGGGCAAACGGCAATAGCTGTTGATGTGATTGAACACAGCGGTGTTTTGTTATGCGGACGTTTCTCTCTCTCTTTCTTTCTCTCTTTCTCTCTCTCTTTCTCTCTCTCTCTCTCTCTCCACATGGCCGCTGTTGAATGGGCATCCCCTCCCCTCTCTCCTTTCCTGCCCCTGTGTTCGGCGCTCCCGATAGGCCAAACAACAATGCGTATGACATTTTCTGAGTGATATGTGATGCTTACTTGCACTGTGGAACCAGGCATAGACAGGCAGACAGACAAAGAAACAGACCTAGACTGACTAATACATAGAAGTGAAAGAGAATGTCTGTTTGTGAGAGAGAGAGAGAAAACGAGGAAAGAAAGGCAGAGAGATATGTCAGAATGTAATGGCAGAAAAAGAGAGAGAGAAAGACAAAACGAGAGACAAACCTTGGCGAAAAAGAGAACATTTAACTAAGAGGAGAGTTTGGAGAGGAGAGAGACAGAGAGATAGATGGAGTGAGAGAGAGACAAACAGAGAGATAGACGACCAGACAAAGTGAGAGATGAGAGGATAAGAGAAAACAGTGAAGTGAGAGAGAGAACATGCGTAGATGATGGAGAGGGAAAGTGTGTGTGAGAGAGAGAACGGCAAATAAGGAAATCATTTTGTTGCAATTTCCCAGCATAATCTGGATGCCAACAGCATGCAATCCCTTGTAAAGGTCACATATACTATTTGTTATTGCTGCACTCTTCAGTGTTAAGGACAATTCATCTAGATGGACAGATAGACCGACAGACAATCAAACATATGCATAGATAGACAAAGAAGTTAAGAGATACAGAACACATTCGTGATAGACACACAGTTGATCGGCACTTAAGCTCAATCAGATTTTGACTACAGCCTGAGATTTTGAACCTGAAAATAGCCCACAGATAGACAGATCAAGTCTCCTCCTGCCTTCCTTCTTTCCTTCCCTCCTTCCTTCCCTCCTTTCCTTTCTTCCTTCTTTCCTTCTTTCTTTCTTACTCTTTCTTTCTTTTCTTTCATCCTTCTTCCTTTCTTTCTTTTTCTTTCTTTCCTTCTGTTCTTTCTTTTTTCCTTCCTTCTTTCTTTCTTTCATTCTTTCTCTCTTTCTTTCTTTCTTTCTCTGTCTCTCATTGAATTATTTTCTTGTGGTCGTCTTCTCCTCTCACTCATCATTTTCTCTTTCATCATCATCAGTAAGAAAAAAAAAACCCAAAAGACTTTCAGCTCATGCCAGGATTTGTTCATGTTTCCCGCAATATTCATTCTATCTCTCCGTCCACTCACTCTGTCATTGTTTTATACTTTTGTTATATGTTTGATGAACGGTCTTGTTTATAACGCTGACTTCATCAAGTACAGTATGCATAAATCATGGGCGGTTTCTAACTTGCATTTATACGATTTGCTTGATGTAGCGTTGTTTTTTCCCTTTATTCATCAAGGAAATTCTGACAGCAAATTGTTTTACACACACATTATAAGCCAGGATTAACAACAACATCAACAACAACGCCAGAAATAAATAAATAAAAATAAAATCAGAAACTTTCACATACATCAGAAGCGCGAATATCCCCACTACCGACCACTTCAAACGCACGGATATATATTTCATTTGCATTAATTGATCGAAACGGCAAAATGGGCGTCATTGCTAAAAGCAATTTGATTTCGCATGTCGTTGGCTGACAAATCTCTCGAGTCTGGCTGGGCCTATAAAAGGAAATGGATAATGATAAAAATACTAGTAATAATAACAGATAAAACAGAAAGTAAAAGAAGTGGATTGTGTAATAATCTCCTAGGGATTTTGTTGTTGTTGTCGTTGTTATCGTTTTACTTTCATTTGTTTTTATATGTTTGTGTTTGTGTGTGCGTCTTTACAGGAGAGGTACGAACTACTGTTTCCATGTATTTTTCTAGGAGAAGTGGCGCATACTTTTATTTCTATTTTCCTTCTTGCACATGATATAATTGTTGTTATTTTATGGGAATAGTTACATTTGCTGTGATGTATTGGGCGTCCTTTGTTTGTTTTAACGAACAAAAATAGACCTGTGCCCCCTGTGACAAAATCCATCATCGTGTTATTTATTAATCGTTGCAGTTATTTCTTTAGGTCTTTCAAGGCTCTGTAGGGGCTATCTCGGCCATTATTTATCCTTCCTTTCTATTAATGTATTATTATTTTCTTTTTCATCGAGGCGAGGAGTTGTAGCTGTGAATGGTTGTTATTATATTTATAATATTAGAATTGGTATAATAATAACAGTAGACGTTGGGTGCATGGTAGAAAAATTTGAAGGCTTTCGTGGTTGTTTCAAAATCCAAGGCGGGATAGGGGGAGAGAACGGCGTTGATATAATGATATGAGGGAGAGAAGGCAAGAGGAATGGGAGAATTCTGCCGTCATTTTTAAGAATACAGTATAATTATGCAGGTACAAAAACCAGCATATATTGTATTTTTAAAGATGACGGCAGAATTGGGGGTGGGGGTGAGAAGGACTAAATTACCGGAGACGAGTGTGTATAGGGGAGGGGGTGGGAACTGCCTAAGCTGTCAGTTTCTGCATTAAGTTGTTGTCTCTGTTCAATGTGAGAGAAGAGTCTGGCTCATCAATAAATCCGCACATTCTATAGAACAAAGTGTTTATCCATGTTTTTACGTGTCCCTATGTTCAAGTGGCCCTTACACTTACAGCGCATAAACACCTTTCTTCAAGTTTTATTCTTCCTGCTACTCCCACCCCCCCCCCACCCCCCCCCCTCTCTCTCTCTCTCTCTCTTCCCCTCCCCAGTGAAGTAAGCTGATCGATTGTTTGTTTACCTGACTCATGTCCCGTTATCGCCTTGTTTACTGCTAAACACTTCAGTATCAAGCGGCCCACTGTCGGAGTCACAAATAAATCACCGCGACCTGGGAGTCACAGAGACCTTTTTCTGAGAAAGGATAGGAAACCTGTTGTGTGTTGCATGCGTGTGTGTTACTTAACGGCTGCTGCCCAAACGTGTCTGTAAAGTAATTTATAGCTTTTCAAAATCGTTGGCTTACTCACGGTGTGAAGTGCCTCAGGATACATGCTCAAATCGAGGCCTGTTGAGACAGTTTTGTTTGGCGAATAGAATATTAACTGAAGAGAGTGAGAGAGAGAGAGAGAGAGAGAGAGAAAAGGACAGAGATAGGAAAAGACAAAAAGAGGTGTGACCAATGTGAAGCGGCCCATCTGTGGAACATCGGGGTGTCATAAATGTATACTAGTACATATACCATGATATTTTCTATCACATTAATTTCGCAACTGCCTAGCGTCGGACTTCAGAAGAAAAAAGTAAATCATACCAATATGCATAGAAAGGCCAACCTTCAGTTCAACGGGTTATTATAAGACATACATACTTACACTAACACTATGACCTTTTCTAATTCTCCGATTTCGCAACACTCGGAGATTTGACGTATCTAGCCACTGGTTTAAGCATACACGATATTGACCCTAAATAGATCAAGCTGACCATGCCGGACACGACCCTTACAAATCTATCGAATAATCACGAAAAAAAAAAAAAGAAAGAAAAAAAGAAAAAGAGATAAAAAGAGGGCGATCATCGGTTTCTCACAGTTCAGTGCCCACTGGAGTCCAGGCAGAAGGAATGTCAATAGCCGAGGGAACTATAGAACAGGGTAGGGTGGAAAAGAAAAAAAAAAATGTGGCCTCGCTCGGTCAAAGTGTCGCAATACACATGGTACTTGGTGAGAACGGGCGCCGTGACGTCAGGACCTAGGCTCGCGCCGAACCCACGCGTAGCCGAGCCAGCCAGCATATCTTTCATTTATTCATTCCTTGCACTAGATCTAAATGTTCCGAGCTGTTGATCAAGGTGGTGAAAGGCAATGTGAACTGTACTGGATCATAGGCTCTGTTATTGATACTGTTCAAGTCTGTTACTACAGCAAAGTTTGTCACTATAACTGCCGTCAATCGATGGCAAACAAAGATCTATATCAAAGAATTATTTGGTTTCGATTTTTTAATTATTTTTTTTTGGTTTGTCTTTATTCAAGAATTATACTATCATTTTTTTATGTTTATAAGATGAAGACATTTTTGTTCCTATGATTATTTGAGTCTTGTCAGTAGCAGATAGAGCATGTTGACGGACAATGACATTAGTAGATAGACTCGGAGGCGAAAGAACAAAGAACGAGGTGCGGCAGGATAAATTAGACAGGCAGTTGGACATTTTAATAAAGAGACTGTTATAGCGAGCAATAGTCAGACACAAGGAAAAAAGGCTTAAATAAGAAACAGAACTTTCCTCGAGTAGGCACAGAGGGCATCTGGAACTTCTGTTATATTGAGCTGTATGATGGAGTAAATCGTACTCAAACCATAGGAACCTCAGAAAAGATAACTAATAATGGTAGTTAATGATACATAATGCACACATGCAATTAATTGTGGTGTTGTCGGACAGTGCTGGTGAAGCATTAAAACGGTAAAGAAAGAGCAAACAGAAGACGGTTCAAACTGCTTACAATCACCTGTATATATAATAATACTGGGATGGAAGTAGGATATGTATGTGTGTGTGTGGGGGGGGGGGGGAGTGAGAACCAGACTTAAGGTACAATTGGGTGGAAGATAGAAAGAAAGAAAATTCTAACGTTCATGCCCGCATATTCGCTCCACTGGTTTCAGTGTACCATCCCCTTCAGTTTGCAGTAGCAGGCAAGTTAGCCATGTACTACAGCGTTGTGCTGAGTGCGCGCGGCCCGGCCGGTGTCCATGTCAATGATGAGTCATCATCCATCAGATCATCTCGCCACGTCCAATACGCATACACACACAGATCTACACACTCTGCTCCAAAACACGCACGCATCACACGCAGTGGTCGGTCCTAGGGTAAGTCCTGGGGCTTGTGTTATCCTACATTGCTGTGTAAATGATATCATATCACGTTCTTGTAGTTAGGACTGTACAGTGCACTGCGAGTCTTTTGATCGATTTTGTATTATGTGTGTGCGTGTGTAATGGGGAAAGGGGGGGGGGGGGTTCCTCTGGACGTCAGTGTTAATTAGTTTTTTGCCTGCAGTTCTGTGAGAATTTTAGTATCACTTCCCTTCCTTTCCATATATACAGTGTATATATAGGCCTATAATAAAATATATATTCAAGTTTGAGTCCACGTGTAGGTGTATGCGTACTCATCATATGTGTTGTGTGGATATGTCTGTGTGCCTGTGCGTTTATGTGTGTGTCCACGTGTTTGCTTGTACGTGTCTATTTACCGTTTGTACTTGGTCTTCGTTTCATGACCCATATAATTATGTGTTTGTTTCTGTATGTGCGTGTTTTATTTTTTGTTTTTGTTTGTGAATCCGTACGCTTTTTATTAGTACTAGATCTGTTATTATTTCATTCTGTGCCCAGGTTTCTGGTTGTGAGCGCATCTGTGCATATTTTATGTATCTATTTGTCCCATGATCGAATCCTATATGCGTGTTCTCATAATAAATGTATGCATAATGTATATCTAATTCTGAGCATGTATTAGAATCTATATGTTTCTTATTTGATACTAGTATCGTAGTAAACGGTCAATTCCTTAGCTCTGTATATTATAATAATTATGTGCAATATGATTATATAGAATACATAATGTGTATAATTGCCTTTATGGCGAGATGGTTGATAAAAGCAAGCGTTCCATGCAGTTGCTGGGTTATTGTATATGTCGAAATGTTATGTGAACATGCATCCATTGTTTTCTTTCTATCTCCGTGTGTGTGTTTGTGTGTGAGTGTGTGTGTGTAAAAGTGCCAGCCACAATGAGCTGGCTGTAAACCATCAAGTCAATACCTCCTACATGGAAATGTTGTTTAGCTTGTTCACATTAGTGGTTATTGCGTTGTATAAAAATGCTGATAGAGATTATCAATGACCTGCAGCTGCTGTCATCTGCATTGTGGCTGTACTCGTCTTTCATTCTTTAGTTGATCATTATTTTCTTCATTTTTCACTCCCTTTTCGCTTTTTCACTCCATCTCTCTGTCTGTCTGTCTGTCTGTCTCTCTCTCTTTCTCTCTCTCTCCGTCCTTTGATAACCCCCTTTCCTCTTTTCCATATCCATGCAAATCTTATCTTTCCCCATCCCTGCCTGACCCTGTGTTCATTCCCCACTCCTGTTTTCTGGTCGTATTGCCCACATTTGGCTGCTTAATATAGTCTTTCTTATTGTTGTTATTCTTTTCGTTGATGTTGTTGTTTGTAGATTATTATTATAATTATTATTATTGTTGTTTAATACTCCCATTTTTATCTCTTATGGATCTTACTATTCTCTCACTCTTTCCATTCCCCTTTCCTTTAGTTAACCCCTAAAGTCTCTCTCAAGACTACCCTGTTCTTCACTATTATCGCTATGTTTATCCCGCCACTCTATCCTTTTTCTTCCATTCTTCTTCTCATCCCCTCCCTCCCTCTTGCTCCCTTCTTGTGTCATTTCCACCCTCGCTCTCTCCATCCTGACAAGGCCCGTAATATCGTGTGCGTCTAGCCAACTGTTGGCCTCTGCATGGTCCAAATTACTGCATGAGTCATCACCGCTCAATAAAATAGATCCCTTCAACCTATTTCTCCGCGGATATAAATAGTTCCTTTATCTTGACCTCACGTGCCACGTCTGCGTTATGTCTGTTTCATTTCAGCTTTCTCTCTCTCTTCCTCTATCTCTCCTTCTTTCTATTCTTTTTTGTTTTTTCTTCATAATCCTTTCCCCCCTTTGCTTTCTTCGTATCATATTAAGGAATGATTCCCACTATCAAATGCCGTAAAAAGAACGATACTTACTCAGCTATGTTTTGCTTTGCCTCGTCTCCAGCTGGGCTAGCTGCAAAACTCTGACCATCTTGAAATAAGAAAAAAAAAAAACGGATCAAAAATAGAAAATGATGTCATGAGAAAGTGAGTCATTTTTTCCAGCTGAGCCGACGCATCTGTTATGCACTAATGTTTTTTTTGTGATTTTTAAACATTTTGCTCCATCTGCAAATCGTTAGACAATGCGGCCTGCACGGAACAGTTCATTTCTTTGTCCTCACACATCCACCCACACACACGCAAATGAATTCATATCTCCACTATAGTGGCATAGATTCGAGAACGAAAGTGCTCGGCATGCATTAATTTTAAATTTATGTTAGTTTTCTTTGTATAAATCTACTGTTATTATTGTTGCGTTAGAGGTTGCTATAGTCAGTTTTGCTCTCCCCCCCCCCCCCCCCCCTTCCACCAAAGTAGAAATGCAGGCCAAGATAGAAAACGTTAAAGTGCTTGTTCTTGTGATTATTTTCTGATACGTTATAAATTCTGTGTCTGTTTTATCAGTAAGACAACATCTGCAAACGAAATATATTGTATTTAGCAGAGGCTGACGAATATAGAAATGAACATGTCCTGAAAACAAAGACATAGTTAAAAATACCTTTATTTGCTTGAGCTTATATTTCTCGAATTCGCAGTGTTGCTGCCCTATTATTGCATAGAGAGGCCCGGTAAATATTTTTTTTAATCGTGATTCTGTGGTGTTTTAATATTTATCGACGAGTTTCAACACTCTTTGAGCATTTAGAGAAAACTGCCTTGAAATTGAGATAAGAGTACACGTATTGTTAAGGGTACACGTACATCTCTTTGAAAAAGTTAATGCTGCGTGCTTTTGATTCCTCCTGGCAAGAGAGGCGTATCTGAAATTTATTGAAATTGTTGAGATTGTGGAAGTGGAGTGCGCTGGAGTGCAGATCCAGAACGATTTCTTCAAGTCCTTGTTATCCTCCTATAATAGATATGTAGTCTTTTTTTGTCTCGTTGTTCTTCTTTTTTTTGGTTTCTTCTCTTGAGAATTGGATTTATGGGAATACATGTACATATAAAGGTGAAATTGGTTGATATGAAAAAAAAAAAAGAAAGAAGGTTGATGATCATAATAAGATCTATTTTTCCATTGACTCAGTTGGGGTGAGAAGTGGGAAACGAGAGAGAGAGAAGACAGGAAAGACACGAGAGAGAGAGTGTGTGAAAAAACATAACATGAGAGACAATGAGAGAGCGAGAGTGGGTGAGTGAAAGAGAAAAAGAAAGAAAGAAAAAAAGAAAGAAAGAAAAGGAAAACGCATTTCACGTTTGAATAAACGAACAATAACCATAGAAAAAAAAATACAAACCTTAAGATATTTAAATTCACATTGAAAAATCCGCGATTTTGGCTCAGCTGTTGAGGAACAAAAGATAGGGGGAGAGAGAGAGAGAGAGAATCTGGCAACATAATGACATGCTAGGCGGTTTTCCTCTGCTGGAAATGGCCATACATCAAGATAATACAGATTACACCTTTTCTTTGTTTGTTTGTTTGTTTGTTTGTTTTTACCGTTATTTAGGAGAACATCGAAATGCAAGGGAAGAAAAAAATAAAGAAAAAAAAAAAGAAGAAGAAAGAAAAAGAAACATGTTTATTGATTTTTTCTTTTCTTTTCTTTTTTTTTTAAATTTGTTGAGTTGTCGAGATTAAGCAGCTCCAATTGACATGCGAGCTGTAAGGGTGTATTTTGCCGATCCCATCTGCTCTCCATCTATTCTGTATTTTTCTCTCTCTTTCTCTCTCTCTCTCTCCTAAGGACCTTCCCATCCCTGCACTTTTACGAGCTATTTTCAGAGCGCCATTCCATTATTGTGCTTCTCGAGCCTCTCTTTTCAGGACAGCAGCATCGGAGATTAGCAATCGAGTTTAAAAACTCGTTTAAGGGATAGCTGGGTAAGGAAGGGAGAGGGGTGAACGTGATAGTATGGGATTGGACAGTAGTTTAACCCTAACACTATCAAGATGGGGGGGGGGAGGAGAGGTGCCCATCTGCTCAATAATGAGAATCACTCATTAGATTTTTGAATGACCTGCCGAAGAACTCACCTTGTACATTATTTCGGGTATGATCGTCTCACATTGTCAGTCGAACTAAACTGCCATTATCGAGAACATGAATCAATATTAGGCCTCGGGTAGATAGGCTCCATCGATCCTTCGTGACTGGACGGGCACTATATCTCTGTCTCCACGAATTACTCAGCCTTAACTCTACCTCTTAAACCTAGGCCTAACCCTAACCCCAACCCTAATCCCAGACCTATCCCTAACGAGATATATGTTGCACATGGGTCCGCCAGCGTCAAATAAGCACTATGATCTCTAGGCGTCCGATTCCGTATATCTTTCCTATGGATCTTCCAGCGATAAGTGGGCACTGTGGGTCTATGAATCCACTTTCTAAATGTTATTATGTAATTATTCATTGTTGTCTATACAGTTTTCTCTGGTACTTTTAAGATTATAAGGGCGTTGAAAAGAAAGGAGGAGTAGTGAGGAAGGGGACATGAATGCAAAACTTCGATAATTATGTCGCTCCTGGACACAAGCAGTTTTGATGTTAACAAGAAACAGGTTTGATTAAAACACTGAGGCGATCGGCGAAACTTCATCATGTTTTTTGACAGAATGAGATCAGCCGCTCCTAGAATCAGGTCGCTCCCCTCCCCTCCCCCCTCCTCTTTCCAGTGCTCTCCCCCCCCCCCCCCCCACGGCCCTTCCTCCCATCCCCCATCATTTTCAGTATAATATGCCGCATTGATGTAAGGATCTCGTTTCGATTATGCATGAAGTGTATGTCATATTTAAAGATTAGTTTTTTATAATCTTTCTCAAAAGAATTCTTTGAACAAAATGATATATTTTGATGATATAATTTTTGGAGTTGTGGAGTTGGGGGGG
>JBCEWB010069066.1:0-13327 GCA_039654565.1 Peronia peronii | reverse complement strand
TGTGTGTGTGGGGGGGGGGAGGAGTGGACCGACCCTCTTAGCTCTGTCCCTTTTCTAGACATGAACGCTATTGATCAAGCATTATATATTATAGATATATTGTATCCAAAACGCTGTACGGCAGGGGCTGCAGGGGGACGTGACGAACAGGGAAAGTGTCCTCCAAAGAACGATGACATGGAAGGACATTTGGCACATGGCACCCATGAGACTGGCCTTTGGAAGCCAGCGACGAATGCCCATTCTGTGGAGGAAAACAGACAGTACAACATGTTTTCTCTGGTTGCAAAGTCGGCTTGGCTGGTGGAAGATGTACCTGACGGCACAAATGTGTGCTTGAAATGCTCGCAAGAACCGTTGCATCAGCACTGACAAAGCCGGGGAAACCAGGCGGTTCCAGGAAAAATACATTCGTCTAAGAGTCAACAAGTATTCCCACCAAGATCCCCTTCAACACTCCAGTAGGCGGAATACTGGAGGGAAACGGCAACTGGGACATAGTAGCCGATTTGACAGGATGGGGAGAATATCTCGAATTCATTGAGAGCTCGGGTATGAGGCCGGACATACTGCTTAGCTCGAGGAAGTCGTACATCCTTGTCGAGCTAACTGTTCCATACGAGACAAACATGGAGAAGCAGCACGAGTACAGGATGGCCAAGTACCAAGATCTCCTGACAGATTTGGGAAGAGCCGGAATAAAGACAAATATATCGCAGAGGAAGTGGGACCAAGGGGCTACTTTGGTTTAGCAGTATATTCTCTATTGAAGAAGCTCAACTTACGTGGCCGGAATATTAGAAGTGCCATGCCTGAGCTAGCAACAGCCACAGAGAACTCTTCCTGTTGGATTTGATGCAAAAGGAATGAAATGACCCCTATACCGCTTGATGCCGGAGGGTAGATTTAAATAGAACAAGTTATGCTATAAAAACAGTGGTATGCGTGGCAGAATGGTTAGAGCACCTCGGTCAACTACATCTGGACCGAACCCAAACGGCACTGGTTCAAATCCCCCCCCCCCCCAAAGGTGAGGGGAAAAAAGCTGGGGGAAAAAAGGTGGGTGACGGACATCGGGAGTCATGGCCCCGGTGTGGCTGGGGTTCTAGAAGATGTCAGGAAGTTAAAGGTCGAAACACCTAATAAAAGAATCTATTCTTCCTCTGAAGACCGTCACATATCTCGCTCCACCTCAGTTTTCCTACCACCATATATATATAATATATATATATATATGTATACATGTATCTCAAAAGTGTCAAAATGTGACATCTCTATTTTTCCTCTTATACCTTCATATATTTTTGCACATGAAACATTAATTTTTAAAACATGACTAAAATTATCGCACCCAAATGGAACTATTTTCTTTGCAGCTTGAACTTTTTTCATCATATTTTACGTGCTGAACATTTCAACCAAAAAAGTGCATAAGTGATTTTTTCGATCTTTACTAAGCTTGTTCAAGATGCCTTGAGATTAGCTGAGGAAGCAATCAGATCATGAATATCAAACTCTGTTGTGATAATAATATCCGTGGATAAATGTGGATAGAATGGATTGCAGCAAAATGATGTTGAATGTCAATAAACGTCGGAACAGCTGGTAATGAATACACTGTCACGTAGAACGCCCTACGATAACTACATATGTGTGTTTGTGCAAATGTTCCGTGTCCCTGCCTCTTGCATTATCACCTCTACCATCATCATCATCATCACCATCTGCCTATGCCAATGACATATAGACTCACCTTGTTCAACACTATCCTCACACCATCACTACCGCTACCACTTCCACTATAACCATCATCATCATTACCACGGCTATAATCACTGGGGTTATTTCTAACACTGCATCAATTTTGCCGGCTTCATTCCATCCCTAGCGTCAACAACAAACAAACAGACAGACAGATAGACAGACAGACAGACAGTCACTGAGACAGACTGACAGACAGACCAAAGGGCCGATAGAGACAGACAGACAGAAGATACATTGATACCCCCTTTTCGCGCTATATGACAAAAGACCTACCAATATACAGTGTGTTATGTCAAGCCAACTTGGAACGTTAAAATATTGTTTGTTTGTCTCGGCCGTGGGAATACGAGTATCAACACAGGAAATGGACCAATATTATGAGAAAGTGAGAGAGTGAGCGAGCGAGTGAGTGAGTGAGTGAGTGAGTGAATGAGTGAAGAAGTGTGCAAGAAAGTGGGTGAGTGAATGAGTAAATGCGAGACTACTTTGGTGAGTTTGTGAGTGAGCGAATGAGTGAGTCTATGTGTGAGTGAATGAGTGAATGAGTACGTGAGTGTGTGTATGAATGAGCGAATGAATGAGTGAATGAGTGAGTTAGCAAAGTGAGTGAGTGAGTGCGTGAATGACTGAGTGAGTGAGTTAGTGAGGAGCGAGTGAACGAACGAGTGATGAATGAGTGATTGAGTGAATGAATGTGTTGGACAATAACATGAAGACAGTGTTTTCGCAGATAATATGATACGAATTATCCCAGACAGCTGTTCAGACCAGCATGTGTCATTGAGTCATGACGAGGACATAAAATGCCCAGTTTATGGACGGATAACTGGAGGAACAGCAGATAGACAGACATACAGACAGCCCAGCAAACAGATATGAGTCGGCATACAAATGAGGTCTGGATTAGACAGATCGATATACAAGAACAGGCGCAGCGTGGCAGGAAAAGCCGGGTCATGTGGCGGAAGGAAGCCATTAGTTACACAAAACGGTAGTTCAAGTTTTGGACTGATGAGGGATGTAGCGTAGCGTGAGAGTGAAAGGTAAATGGGTCATCAAAAGCGCTAGAAATACAGGGTGATTGAAAAGTAACTCCCTGTTTTAAAATAAGTAGGCTATAAATTGTTTATTTATTGTAATTTTTATCTCAATTTGTGTATGTGTGTGCGTGTGTGTGTTTGATCTTTACCGTTTTGTGTTTCGTTTGGTTTTTAATGTATTTGCTTATATCTGTGGTTTCAGACTGGTTGTTTTATTATAAATTTGGAAATCAGTAAACATGGCTGACTGTCCAGATAGCCTCACATTACAAAGTTTTGAAATCTGATTTTAAAAAAAATAAAATCAATCTGAAAAGAAGATATAAACACAAAGAATTCTCTCACAGTAAAGATCAAAGAAAAAAAATCAGACAAAAAATTACCATAAATAAACAAGTTATAATTATTTTGAAATGGGTAGTCACTTTACAACTCCCTGTCTAACACTTTTGATATCGTATTCCTACCACCGTTAGAGATCATATTGTCTTATCATTATCATTATTATCTATTTTCTGTTCTTACCCGAGAATTAAATATAGATGTGGGATGAATATAAAATGTCAAAAAAATCACAATGTGTTTAGAGCGAGACTTGATCAGCGCATTTAAAACTTAGAGGAAAGTAGGTACGAGGTCAGCACTGAAGTAAAATTTGAAATTTTCTACAACAAACTTTTTTTTTGTTAAAGTACATAGCACCGCCTCCTCACCAGCGTTAGAATTCTCAGTTAGGATCACAATACAGGCCTATATGGATGTGGGACATTTTATATATGAGTAATAATAATAATAGAAATAATAGAAATAATAATAATATTAATAATAACAATAATAATAATAATAGTAATAATAATAACAATAACAATAGCAATAATAATAACAGCAAAAACATGAGAAAGTTGCTTTGCTTGTCAAAGAAGCGGTAACGCCATTACTTTCTGTTACACGCCTTTCAACCTCCTAGTGGAGGTTATCTCGAGCCATACGAAATGAAATGAACTGAAATCTGGACTTTTGCAGAATAAAAGTTTTGCTTTGATCAAGCACAAAATAACATGCGCACATCAACATTAGAATATTTTTTTTTCTGTGATTTTCTCAATCCAGAACTCGATATGAAAATGGGTTGAAAACAAAAACAAAATCATAGCGTTCTCAGTACGAAAGTTAATCAATGTGTTCAAGAGGAGGGAAATGAGATACGGAATCAACGCTGAAGTGAAATTTGGTTTTTCCCTCCAAAATAATTCTGTCATGATAAAGTACGAGATTAGAATGCGAAAATATTTTTTAATTTTGAGAAAATTCTAGTGCCTTGAGTAATATTAGTGGCAGACTATCAACTGTTCGACAGCATAATGGTTCATACGCCTTTGAGGCGGTGTTCGGTGACTTACGAGTTTGTTCACATTTTGAATTATTCATGAACACCCTTTCCCCTTCCCCCTCTTTGCTCCCTTGCGCACCCTGCCCCTCCCTCCCCCGTCTTTCGTACATAATCTCGGAAGACAGAAGAGTTCTAGTCCTCTCCCCCCGTAAAATTTCACAAGCTCTCGCCATCTTCCTTCCTTGTTTTCACTGCTTGATTTCACATTGATTCACAGACATAAGAAGATGCGGAAAGGGGTTCTCCTTTCTCCACGTGAAGTCAACCATTGACGGCATCGATTCGAGGGTGTGAACATGAAAATTGTTCGGAACTTCTTCAATAAGCATTTGACACTCAACAGAATGAAATCAGGCTCTCGTCAAACCGAGGCGACTGGAGAAATAATGATTTTCTTTCAATAGTGAGGGAATTTTTAACCCAAAACCCTTCTATATCTAACTGAAAATATATTTCACAATTTGCTGAAATAAATTGAGCAAAAGTCCAAAAATCGTGATTTAGTGGCATAACCTAAATTAGGATTAAGGACTAACTAAACTGATAGATCTAGGTCATTTTCTTTCAAAATTTAGGTGCAGGGGCAGGCAATCTCCATCGTCTTCATTTATCAACATCTCGATCTTTACTCAAGGTACAACAAGGACTTTGTTCACCAACAGGGGGAGGGGGGAAGGGGGTGGGGGAGCTTTACTGTTTAACAATAACTGAATATGCTCAAAAATTGACCAGGGCTTGATTTCACTGGGTTGCATCTCATTTTTATTCTCCAGAGAATGATTAAAGACACTCTTCTCTGTCTTTTTATATAGGTTAGATACACATGAATCTCTATGGGTCTTTCCATATCAGGAATCTTCACTCTGACCTGCTCCCTTCCGTGCTCAATGTTCTCGTTTACACTGTACACTGTCTGTCTCTTAATTCAACAGGTTCTCCTTAGCTACTTCTCACATTTCTGTTTTTCTCATGATTTTGCTTACCCATTGTTCAATCACTGATTGCCTGACTGGCTGAGTGACTGACTGACTGACTCACTTTTTCACTGATTCACTGACTGACTGACTGACTGACTGATTGACTGACTCATGATTCACTCACTCATTCACTCACATACTCACTCACTCAAGCACTCACGCACTCACTCACTCTAACTCGCACAACAAATGCATATGAAGAAAAATCAATCACTAAATCAATTAGTCAAAAACATAATTACTCACCCATATAGTCTCTCATTCATACTCAACATCGCCCAATCACACAATTATTCATCAGCATAATCGACTATCGATCTATCCCAAAATACAACAATGCACACCAATTACCCGCATCGATCTCATGTCACCCACTCAAACAGAATCGTACCCACCCAGGATCGAATTCCTCACCTCCATCCCTGTAGCGATAGCAAGCCGTGTGGCTGAGTGGGTCCAACGCGTGCAGGCACCTTTTCTACCGCTCTCACATACAGTAGCGGAGGATTCTCATGAGGAGGTAAACAGAGGATTCTGGCGGAAGTGAGCAGTCTTGTTGACTCATCGCTTGTTGTGATTTTTCATCAGCCGTTCTTAAGCTGTATCTGAGGTTGGCTATTATGTCAAACATTATCAACATGACTGTGTTTTATACTAGGCTCACAGAGACTACGGATGACACGAATAGACCTTATCGTTTTCCGAAATTACGTATTTCTCGACCAAAGTTATAGGACCCGAAATTGATTCTCTGATATAATCCAGATCTATATTATAATTATCTCTTTCACGCATAGCTCGGACAAATCACTTATAATTATGTCAAATCAATTTACCATTTTACGGAGTCTTACAACCTTTTTGTGAGTTAGATTTAACGTCTGTTGCTAAAGTTTAACGTCTTTGTCTGTCCCATGAGCAGTGGTGTTGATTCATCACTTAGTGTGAGATTTGGTCGCGTGTTCGTCCATCAGAGACTGGTATTGTTTGCCTTCATTGTCAACATGGTTGTGTTTTATAGCCAGTCTATAATGGAACTCTGGCAACTTGCACGTATTAAATGTCTGGAAACTGGAAATTGTTTGTGGTGTTGGTGGCCCAGCGGTTGGGCCGTCGGACGCGGGGTAATCTAAAGTTCCGAATTCGAATCCTGACTGGTCCCGACCTACTGTCATGGGGAGAAACAATTTTCACACATTTCCTGACTCGACCCAGATTTAAATGGATACCCGATTATAGACAGTGATTGATAGATAAAATAAGCATTTGAGCGTCTAATAGACAGCCGCCCTATATACCTCCCAGGAAGCTTACGTTACGTTCTGAAATACGTCTTTCAACCTCCTAGTGGAGGTTATCTCGATTCCCAGGAAGCTGAGAACGTTTATGAGTGTCTTCTTTGGGTCTGTCGGGGTAGTGATAGATCATAAAGCGCTAAGAGCTTGCACTGTACGGGGACAACGCTATATAAATGCTCTCTATTATTATGTATTATTATCAGTTGATTCCTCTTCATTCTGTGTGAAGCGTAGGGCCTCAATGTGCTCAGCCCTATTATTTCTCTTTGCCAGATAAAAGAGTGTTGAACAAACTGTGTAAAGAGGGGAAAAGATTCTTTACTTCATGTCATTGGAAAGACTGATCACAAAAAACAAAAGATAAAATTATAACACTAAGAAGAAAATATTCTCTACATACCAAAGTTATAATCTTTTTATTTTTATTTATTTATTTATTATTATTATTATTATTTTCCTGTTGTGTGTTTCAAGCAAAGGGCGCAAACGCGATTTATTTCCTCGTTATACTACTTGGTCAACACCTCTTTTGTCTGGGCACAGTGACCTCCCATTTGTAGTCCGCTCATCTCTTCGGTCTCTGACCATCTTCACAGCCTCCCATGTCGATTTGGATATCCTATACAACCTGAAATGATGCAGTTCCCAACAAGTCATTTCTTTGGTGCAATCTACAGACTCCGCAAAAAAAAAATATTTAAAAAAAAAAATACATGTATGCTTTAGAAAGGTAAAAACTTGTCTAAACAGTAGTCTGGCGTACAGATACATATATCTGAAAACTAATGGCCACCGCTTTGAACCCATCTTGTAACCGACCGTAGATGCCATAGATAGCTTGTATTAACTCTTGATGGATTGATTACTTTATTATTAAGATATTTGTACATTTTTTCCCGCTGAAATCTGTATAGTATACATTTGTTGTTGTTGTTTTATTTTCCTGTTTTGCTCTCTCGCATCTAACTCGAGCAAAGACACTGATATGCCGAACTGCTGATTTCACCGTTGATGACCCAGATAAGGTCAAAAATAATCTACTTGTTTCTCAAGTATTAACTGCTTTGTCAGACCCGTGAGCAGTGTTGTGGACTCATAGCTTGTTATGAGTTTTCATCCACTGTTGATAGACCCCAGGATAATTTTGTTTGTATTGTCAACATGATTGTGTTTTTACCTTTGTACAATCGAGCACATTAAGCCGTACACATATAATTCGAACTCACGGATTTCTCGAACAAGACAATTTATTTCTCTGTAAAGGCCTGTTTATACGGTTCCGTTAGTTGAAAGAGAAAAGGAATCGACCATTTCAATTTTCAAATCAGGTTTTTCTTCCATTCCATTGTTTCAGTTCACTGACTAAAACCTCGATCTGGTTACATGGTTCCATTTGTGGAATTGGAAGCTATTCATTTCAGGTTATTTTTATTGGTCTCATATTGCCAATGTTGCAGTTGTTTTTCATTGTATGAGACCTTCACAGAATACTTCAATGATTTTATAATGATAAGCGTCTATTTGGATTTTCATTCCTTTTTATGGATATACCTCTTTCACATGTAACAAGAACAAAATCAAAGGTATGTCGCTGGACATGTTTATTAAGAAGGTGCCGCTTACATGGTCAAAGATAACAACGGGTAGCCCACGTTTTAGTGTCTTTGTCAGTCAAGTGAATAGTGTTCTCGTGTCGTTGCATTGTGAGTTTTCATTCGCTACTGGTCGATCTGACCATTGTGGAATGTGACTACTTGCCTCGGCTATCAACATGATTGTGTTTCATTCAGCACCACTGCTCTTTACTTCTGTGCAGACAGTTTAAAGAGTCTGTATTTTGCAATGGTACTGTGGTGACACGTGCTTAGATTTTCGGTCTTCACTTGTTCCTGCAGTGTCTTTCGCACTGAATCTACCGATGTTTGATGAGCTTGGCCTGTTGCAATTTCGAAATCGTCGTAATCATCATCAGTTTCTATAAGTATTTATTTCAAACGTATGATCATTGTTGTTGTTGATATCATTCTTTTCTACAGTGTTGTCTTTGTTATAGCCAATGTTGTTATTGTTGTTGCTGTTACTCTGCCTGCGAGACACATCCATAAAGATTGCTTATCACCCCCCCCACACACACACACACACCACCACCACCACCACCATCACCACCACTCCCACCACCACCTCGCCCTAATCCCTGACAGAAGGTGAGTGCTCAGATATTTCTGTCCCTGACGTGAGTTGAGGTTTCCATTGGGCTGATTAGTCACCAAGTGATGATATCATCTCGGAGGTGACAGAAAGTAGAAAATGATGTACGCTATGTATCTGTACAGTGAGGGGCATTGGACTTTTCTCTTGGCTCTCTTTTACTTTACTATAATCTCTAAAATTTCATCAATAGTTGACAAAGGGTTTAGAGTCCTGCAAATCATTACCGATGTATGTCCAAGCTGCCTAGCTTTAGAGATAATTAGAGCTATATTGTTTTGTGAAAGGAGATATTTTTCGCCTTCCATAATTTTTTTTCTAACTGATTAACACCAACCATGGCTTTTCCTGTCTTTGCCCTGATTTCATTCTCTCATTCTCCTTGTTTATCGATTATACTGCCAAGATGGTTCAATGATCTCTTCCTCGAATGATTGGATTTCTGGTATTTGTTTTCACCTTGAGAATTGTTTTCCGTGGATGTTTATGTAAACCAATGGCTTTGAATACGATTTTGAATACTTCTTTCCTTGCATTTGGTAATGCATATGAACGTAGAGCCAACGTTATGTGCAGTCACAATCCTAGAGCTCCGACCCACAAGTCCATTATGTTCCCGCTCCTGCCCTGCAGTTCTTTCTTTCATCACCCTCTCTCTTGCAGTGAGGAGAAGGGAGCGACCCTATCGGACAAGCCTTCAGATGTGCTGATCAGCAGACAGGAGTGAAGAATCCTGCAATTTCTGCTAGCATGCATATTCATCCCCAAGGTCATAGTTTGTTGTTTTTTTTCTGGAATGCCACAATGTCAAATGTGTTTTCAAGCCGTACTTCTATCCAAGCTATAAAATGCTTTTTTCAAAATTGACACGTAAGGGAAGAGTTCTTTTCAATGGGAGAGCGTTGTGCCCAGTCCTATTATTTCCTTTTGCTAGACAAGAAAGGTGTTGAACAAACAGTGTACAGACCAAAAAAAAAATCACTTTACTTCATGTTATTCGAAAGACTGGATCACCCTAACATTTGTTAAAAACTATAACAATAAGAAAAGAACATTCTCTTTAGGCCACAATTTAAAAAAAAATCGTGGTTTATGTCTCAAGCAAAGGGCAGAAAAAATGAATTTTTTCTTCTTTAAACTGCTTGTTCAACATCTCTTTTGTCTGGCAAAAGGCAGTAAAAGGGCTGATCACAATGATCTCCCATTGTCTGCACTGGTGTCATTCTCAAAATTCCTACTTGGTCTAGAAATGTTCAGTTTTTAAAAGGACTTTCCCCTTGATCCTTAGCTTTTCACCAACTTTCGCCTCAACCTTTCAAGAAGTATTTTATTCAGTTAAAAACTTGGCCAATTGTGGAGAACAGTGTTATTCCCATGTCATTGCTGCAAGCTCCGAAATCACGTTTCTTTGGAAGTGTAAACATGATTTCTCTTTCGAGTCCTCTGGGATTGATCCTTGCAGTCCATATTATGTGAAGTAGATCATGAGGTTTGTCAGCTATTATGAGCATATGAGAGTTTTAGAGGAGGTCATGACTCTTTATCCGTTGTTTACATCATCACATTCAACATTTTTTGCATTGACAGTTGCTTTCCCTCTCCACAGGCTTTTAGTTTGTCCTATTTTTATCCTTTCTCAAATCAAGATTCAAAGAAAACAAATGTTATAATCTCTTTAAAGTGTCGAAGGTGATGATTTAAACTTCTGTCATAGTCTTTTTTCTGAGTCTGCTTTAATCCCAGAAGGGTCAGAGAAAACAGATAGAATGGCAATATTTCCACAAAGATGTTGATTCATTGTTTAGAAAATGACAGTGTAGACACAAATGGCAATACACGTGGGAAACGAATTACTCTTGTTACTCCTTGGACGCTATTTGACAAGTAAAATTCATATCAGAAGTAAAATGAATAAGGCTTGGGCAGACCGACCTCTTGACACCTCCAGGGTTAAGAGTCGCTGACGAGATTATTCACTTCTTGCTGTTTTTACGGAGTTGAGAACTTGACAGCTCCCGATGTGTCAACTCTAATGAGTGGTTAACAGTTAACAGAGGCGGGGTGGGGAATGGGGAATCTCTTAATGTTGGTGGAATATATGAGCGTTTTTCAGGAAGTGATTGTTAAGATGAAAAGTTAAGTGCTCTTTTCATCTCGTTATCGTAATCATCATCACCATTATCATTATTAAAAGTAGCAAAATAATATTCATTCACTCACTCGCTCCTTCACTCACTCACTCCTTCACTCATTCACTCACTTACTCACTCACTCACCCACCCACTTACTCACTCACTCACTCACTCACTCATTCACTCACTCACTCACTCACTCACTCATTCACACACTCATCCACTCACTCACCTACTTACTGACTCACTCACTCACTCCTCATCCACTCACTCACTTATTCACTCACTCACTCACCCACTCACTTACTCACTTACTCACTCACTCACTCACTCACTCATTCACTCAGTTACTCACTCATCACCCACTCATCCACTCATTTACTCACTCACTCAGTCACTTACTCACTCTCTGCATGAGCACAGTTCGCTTAGTCCAGGTCGGTCACTCAAAGATCTGTCCACTCCTGTCCACTGTCCTACTTTTGTATCGATCCCTGACCAGATCCAATCAACCTGGAGTACAAAATGCACGCCATCTTTCATTATTTTAAGAATGAATGATTCCGTGAGAATTTGGGAGTAATATTTAGGACACAAATCAAATGTGCGGACCTGAGTCGCAGTGGCCGTGTGGTTAGGTGTCAGCTACTAGGCGAAAAGTTCACGTCATGGAGGTCGCGGGTTCGAGTCTCTGACCTTCCGTCGGGGGATGGGAAGATTCGAAAATTACCTTGCATTTTTTTCAGTGACTCAACGGCCTCCTGGCTTCCTCTGGGTAGGGAAACTCGACGTCTAGCCCTTTGGAGAAAAGGGGGAATATATTTCGGAGGTCTCTTGTGTAAGTTATGCACGTTAAAGAAACTTTGATAATTAAAAATGGATGAAAAGCAGGTGGAGTGCCGCTGTTCGCGCAAGATTTCCCATTTCCAAATTTCTACCCACAAAAATTGTTACCTAAAAGACAGGCAACCACTTAAAGCCGAGATAATCATATTTTCTTAGGACTGAAGAGCTCGACTAAAATAATTTCAGACCGTTCAGATATCAAAACAGGTCTTAAATCAAGACGACAGCATTGGTGGGCAACCAGTAGATATCTATCGCCGCCCGCTTTACCTTCGTTTCGTTTTCTTTCATGCATGTTTCAATGTTCATTCTTACCATAAGACATGCGTGACATCACTAGATAATAGCAGAACACAAGATTTCGGGAAAAACCTAACGCGGAAGTACGTCAGGCGTTTTCCTACGTCATTAAATCATTAACACTACTCACTGCTATTATTATTTTGGAGGATATTTAAATTCAATAGGCTCACAGGGAAGAATTTTAGTCATAAATTTCCTACCCTTTGTAACACTGGCGTCATATTAAAAAATACAGTATATGCTGGTTTTTATAACTGCATATACTGTATTCTTAAAAATGACGGCACAACAGGGTCAACCCAAAAAATTAGGCGGACTTATGGCCCAGGCAAGGCCAACGATACGGGTCGATGGGAATTCCCGGGATATTGGTGAACTCTACCAGGCAGCACAGAGCTGAGATTAAAGCGAGTCGGAGACAGAATCTCTGTTTTTGCACTGATTCACAGAAGCCTAGAATGGGAGATCGTTGTGATCAGTACTATTTAATTACTTTCCTTTGCCAGGCACGAGAGGTATTGAACAAGCGGTGTAAAGAAGAAAAAAATTACTTAACTTCTTGACATTTGAAAAATTTATCACCAAAAATTTTGATGAAACTGTAACAATAAGAGGACAAAATTTTCTTTATATCATAGTTTTTTTTCCGATTTTTTTTCATGATGTATGTTTTAAGCAAAGAATGCAGATGTGGCTTTTCTCCTCTTTACTATGCTTGTTCAACACCACTTTTGTCTGGCGCTGGGCACAACGATCTCCCACTGTAACCAGCAGAAAGAGATATCTTTGTTTTTGTCTTTTTGTTTGTTTTTGTCTTTTTGTCTGTTTGTGTCTTTTATATCTGGCACAAATTTATTATTTCTAAAACTTTTTTTCTGCACTCTAATAGAGAAGATCTGAAAATGTTTCAGAAATATTTGAGTACTACAAAAGGCATGAGGAATTACGAACAGAACAAAAGTTTGGCCACACTGTCAGAAAATGAAACAAAACATTGCTTTAGCAAGAATAAAACGTCTAGTAAGCCTAGGTTAGCCCCAAAGCCGATTGCGGGCGGGGAGAGAGGGAAGGGGGCTGTTAAGACAGCACTGGTGTTACCCTGACAATTTCTCTCCATCTGTCCTGGTCTTCCGCAAATCTCAATGTGGTGATCAGAGAGGAGACTTCATGTTAACCTCAGCTGTTGTTTTTTTTTCTCTCTCCTTTCTCCCAGTGCGGTGCCTTGCAAGAGAGATTTCGCAAGACTCTTCGATCTTATAACTCATAGATAAAATCTGAATGAAAACGGAATTAACAACAACAACAACAACAACAACAACAACAACAACAACAACAACAACAACAACAACAACAACAACAGCAGCAGCAG
>JBCEWB010069055.1:0-13327 GCA_039654565.1 Peronia peronii | reverse complement strand
TGCCCTTTAAGATGATGTATATATCTCCATACCCCCCAAAACCGACTTATGTATGCTTTTGACCGGCGGCGTCACATTTATCACCTTTTGGAGCATTTAGGGGTTCTGAGGCTGGCTATAATCACTCAGATCCAGTCCTACCTTATCCTATCCTGTCTTATTCTATCCCATCGCATGCTATCCTTTCTTGTCTTATCCTGTCTGATTATAACTTATTCTATCTTATCCTATCCTGTTCATCCTAATTATTCCATTCTATCCATAACATCAATCTTATCCTATCTTATGCAAGCATCTTTTTCTGATCTTTCACCTCTTCTGTCCTATTTTATACCATTACATCCTATCCTATCCAATCCTATTCTAGCCTACTGTATACTACCCTATCCTATCTTGTCTCAGGTACCATCCTGAAGACCACTGGAACACCACAGAAACGCTTGTAACCAGCTTCCTCCAGTCTTCCCAGGTCTCAGACGCTCATAAGGTAAATACCTTAACAACAAGAAAACAGCTAGAACAGAAACATGACCACAGTCCGAAATGGCTGGATGCTCCGGTCATGATTTTCCCCTCTAAGAATGAGCCAAATTACCTCACAGAATCTCCAAAAGCATAGTATTCTTTCAACTGGTCTGCATATTGTTCTTCCTCTTCCAGCTGACTGTCTATGGTGGAGGCATATCTGTGACAAAAAGCATCCTTTATAATGATTCTTTCCACCTAATAAGTGTTAAAGATAAAAAATCATAGAAGAAATAGGGCATTTAAGATTTAATTCATTGTTGCTTAAAACGTGTCATTTTAGGCTGATAAAGACATGCCAGGAACACCTTGAATCAAAAGATGTATCAACGTGGAAGGAAGTCAAAGTACTGCTAATCATTGCAGTTTGCGGCTGGAGAACTCGAGCCATGAAACTCCTAAGGTTGAGACTCCAAGGATTGTTTCACTGCTGTTCAAATCCAGACAACATGAAGGGTGAGTTTTACATAAGAACATCAATTATCTCCTGTATAAAATAGTCCATACAGCTGCTCTCAATACAAACTTTATGAACTTTACACTGTAGGAGGGCACTGACTGGTCTCATTCTTTTTTGAGTATAGTACATGTTTTCCAGGGGCCAAAGAATATAAAAGAACAGAACTGTTTTGACAAGACATATAACTGATCTATGGCTCAGCCACATGAAACAGCAATTCATGACTAAGTTCTCTTCAAGCTCCACAGTTAAAGTGTTAAGTATTTTAATTAATTTTTTTTTCTGCCTTAAGACATGAACTACACAGAGTGAAAAGTAGTTCTAAGAAAAGTTTGCCAGCCATTCTAGAGCATCTGTTATATGAGCTGTTTCAGCTCCATTGCCTCTGAGCCGGATAACTTTGTTTCAGTTACAGAATCCAAAACTAAACAGTTTGTTTCAACTATTCCAGTCCATCACTCACACATCCATGTAGTGGCCTGCACTCTGCAGATGCTCCGCTATGTCCTTTTCTATTGCACTCCACTCGTTGAAGACTCGGCCGTAGTTGCCATGGACTTTGTGTATACCATACAGCTTGTCACAGAGTCGCTGTGGGTAAAGGAAAATAAGACAATAACACAGTCAGAGGTTATTTCATTTTATTTCATTTTTCTATCTGTCATTTTACCAGATGGAACAAGTCTGGTGTCAGTTTTTTTCTTGGAAAAAGTTAAGTGGTGTCATACAAAGAAATATGAGTCTAGTTCACTTTGATGAGAAAATTACTTAGCCATGACTCTTCTGTAAAATTCTATTTCTCAACCAAGTCCCGCCCCTGGAAGACCTGACTTATTTTACCTTGTCTGGCAACATTTGAGACATAAAATGATGAAATCTGGTGCTCTTCAAACTGAGGCGCCCGGAGAAGGTAAAATTTTTTTTCAAAAGTGAGAGAATTTTTTAATGCCATTTTTTCTTTCTTTTCTTTTTTTTTAGGAAACTCTGCTATGTCCATTTCAAATTGTATTTCAGAGTTAAATTTGCTGGGTAAAGCTGCAAATGTTATTTAGTGATACGACCTAAATGAGGATTAGAAAAGGCAATCAGTCATTTCTCTCACTAAATTCAGCTACAATAGCAGGTCATCCCCATTGTCTTTAACTGCCAGTTTCTGAACTTCTACTTAAGATAGAACAACGACAAAAAGGAGATAAATAAGCTTCCTAGTGATACCAATAGCTGATTTCATTGTGTTGCATCTCGTTGGCTCTAACTGTCATTTGAAAATTGAAAAGAGTTTTGCAACGGCTGATTCTATGAGCAGACAATACGACGAGAATGATGTGACTGCGCCGGACGTGTTGATTTACTGTCTCTACACCCATGATCTGTTTCACTCACCGCTCTGATCTTCAGGATATTGCCAATGTTACTCTGTAACTCTGTGCAGTAATTCTTCAGCTCCTCAAATCTCCTGTCAATTTAATAATACAAAAAAAATATGCAGTGATTTCAAAATATACAGCTCTGAAAAATGTTAGTTTTTAGTAGCCACATTAAAGTTTTTAAAAATAACAATAAAATAACAAAAAAAAAAAAAAAGAAGAAAGTAACAAGAAGAGAATTATAAGTTGATTAAAGAATGATTTGTTTCAGCTAAATTATGTCAACATGACTAGGCACACTTGATCTAAGCTTTCCAATTTAAATTTTTGAAAGAAACCTTCGTTTTGCTATACATACATATTTCTTTACACTAAAAAGCAAATTAATTAGCATTCCTTTTGCCATAAAGACATGGGCCATATCAATAATCACCGCCACAGACTAAAGATTCAGTCTTTGTATGAGTAAATGAAAAGTCATACTCACATTCTCGGAGATTTACTTTTTGAACGCAAGATTTATAATGACTACCATTCTAAGAAATCCATTTGAAATTTTGGACCTGGCTGTCTAAAAGCTGGTAAAGTTAAAGGACCAAAATTAAAGGGAATGGTTAGGATATCTTGAATATCAAAACCTGCCACCACAGAGATTGACAGTGATAAAACAGCAGCTAATCTGATACTCATAGATTCAAATTGGTCAAATGCATGGCATAGAAGTAACTGGTGAAATGGATGGAATAGAAGGAACTGGTGAAATGGATGGAATAGAAGAAACTGGTGAAATACATGGAATAGAAGCAACTGGTGAAATGGATGGAATAGAAGGAATTGGTGAAATGCATGAAATAGAAGGAACTGGTGAAATGCATGGAATAGAAGCAACTGGTGAAATGGATGGAATAGAAGTAACTGGTGAAATGCATGGAATAGAAGCAACTGGTGAAATGCATGGAATAGAAGTAACTGGTGAAATGCATGAAATAGAAGCAACTGGTGAAATGCATGGAATAGAAGCAACTGGTGAAATGCATGAGATAGAAGCAACTGGTGAAATGCATGAAATAGAAGTAACTGGTGAAATGCATGGAATAGAAGCAACTGGTGAAATGCATGAAACAGAAGGAACTGGTAAAATGCATGGAACAGAAGCAACTGGTGAAATGCATGGAATAGAAGTAACTGGTGAAATGCATGAAATAGAAGGAACTGGTGAAATGGATGGAATAGAAGTAACTGGTGAAATGGATGGAATAGAAGTAACTGGTGAAATGCATGGAATAGAAGTAACTGGTGAAATGCATGGAATAGAAGTAACTGATGAAATGGATGGAATAGAAGTAACTGGTGAAATGGATGGAATAGAAGTAACTGGTGAAATGGATGGAATAGAAGTAACTGGTGAAATGCACGGAATAGAAGTAACTGGTGAAATGCATGGAATAGAAGGAACTGGTGAAATGCATGAAATAGAAGCAACTGGTGAAATGGATGGAACAGAAGTAACTGGTGAAATGGATGGAATAGAAGGAACTGGTGAAATGCATGAAATAGAAGCAACTGGTGAAATGGATGGAATAGAAGTAACTGGTGAAATGCATGGAATAAAAGTAACTGATGAAATGCATGGAATGGAAGTAACTGGTGAAATGCATGAAATAGAAGCAACTGGTGAAATGGATGGAACAGAAGTAACTGGCGAAATGGATGGAATAGGAGTAACTGGTGAAATGGATGGGCTAGAAGTAGCTGGTGAAATGGATGGAATAGAAGTAACTGGTGAAATGCATGGGCTAGAAGTAGCTGGTGAAATGGATGGAATAAAAGCAAATGGATAGAAGAGAAGTAAACATTCAAACTAGAATCTTATACTGCATTTTCCACATCTTCCCCAGATACTCAAGGTTTAAACAGAATAAACCAAAAACTGCCTCGACATGATGACCACAGACAAAAACTAGAATGAAAACGACCGAAAGAAATGTCCATGAAGAGAAAGACAACTTGCATGGTTGTAGCGAAAATGTAAAGTGGCACCAAACTGAATTAGAAAAATGTCCAAGTCTAAAATAACTCAATAAAAAAAATACGAAAAGTCGAATGACGATTCCCCCACCAGCCAATTAAGCTCTGTACAATGAGGGAAAAAATATAATTCTCTGCCAGTTCTCGTGCATGATTTCTGCAGTCTCCGGCTCACAGACATTACTCTGTCCCTTCAAACAACCACTGGCAATACAGACCATCCGAGATACACTCGATGCCACCCCAAAATCATGACAAAACAAATCAGTGAGCCATTTTGACTGTTAGCCTAATTACTTCCCTTTGTCAACTACTAGCGGTATAAGGCAAGCACTGTAAAGCAGGAAACAACCACTTTTCCTTTCATTATTTGAAACATCAGCGATGGAAAATTCTGAAAAATTCATCAGGTGATGAAAATAGTTTTTCTTCTTAAGCTAATAATTTCATCACACAACTTTTACCTCACAGGCTTCAAAAACAGTAACAAAAGTGATTTTGTCCTTCTTTACAATGTTTTTCTTATACCTCTTGCACTTGGCGAAGGGAGGCAACTTAACTGGCTGTAAAAATGGTTCATTATTTGATAACCTGTCCTTGGGATAGAGACAGAGCACAAGAGAGAGTACAAACAACAGAAAAAGAAAGTACAGTGATAGTTACCCCTCAGTGGAGGAAACTGGTGGGGAGACAGGAAATCCTGAAGGGAAGGGACGAAAGCATGAGGGGGTGGCACTTCTGGAAGGCAAAAAGATAGCAAAACACAGGTGTTTTACTGGAAGGCAAGACCAATGACAGACCAGATATAGGAAACAAATGGACAGTCCACAAGACAGAAAAACTGTGAAAATTTATGACTCATCTTCCAATGACAACAAAGGATCAGATTAATATTTAACTAGCCAGCAAGAAAAATGTTCAGAAGAAAAAAAAAGACAAAATCTTCATAACTTATAAATGAGATAAATACATGGATCATATAACAAAGCAAGGAAGAGAAATATATATGGCCTCACAATCACAGTTGTATCCCGCAACAAATATCCATGATTTCCCAAACATGCTAACAGTACCCTGAGACAGTTTGCGACTTGGATCCAAGTTGTTTGCTAGATTAAAAAATAGTACCAATTCTCATGTCGTGCTATAGGCTAACTCTGCAAAACACAATCCTACAAGAACTTATCCACACATTAATAAACAAACTCTAATGCCATTCAGCGACAAAAGTAACAAAAGCCTTCCCCACACAAAATGAACACAAAAGCCACACACATCATGTCAAACTTACCTGTCACATCTTTTCAGCCTGAACTGTGCGTTGAGAGCCTTCAGTCGAGACTCAGCCTGTGACAGTCACAGAGATGGCATGTTATAAAATGTCACATATTCTCATTGCCTACACATCATGAAAATCTACCATTTTGTACATCTGCCCTCAGGGCCAATAAAGGGCTGATATGTAAGGGGATGTTAGACAGGTGAAGTGATCTAACTCTGATGAAATAATTGAATGACACATCAGAATGCCAATGATCACATTTGATTCAACAAGACAATATATCCAGTGTTAATTGAAATCAAGGTATAAGTATTCATTACCAATTTATCTGACTCTCACTTTAAACATAAGAATACTCAAATCATAGTTTACTAACTCCATCACTGCCCTCTTGATGTATAACACACATCTGAATATGACTGGGGTCTCATGCGCTATTGATGTACAGCATATGTCACCGTAAGACATGGTTTTACAGTGGTGTACACTGTAGGTCAATAGCGCATCTGACCCCAGTCATACGATGACATCAACAGATCAGTGAAGCAGTTTTTACACTCAACAGAAATGAGACTGCGTTCTAGTCCACTAGTGATTCTGCCTATTTGTGAAATTTTCTTAGCACTGGGGGAGGAAATATGCGTAGCACTGAAAGGGTTAAGACACTAAAGTTTCATAATATTTAAAAGTAACAAAAAGAAAAAAAAAATCTGAATCAGCCACTCATCTTCAATTAACATTATATTTGAACATGAGGACATGACCTTGACACAGCCTTTTCACCAAACAGGTCAACTTGGCACACATATCAGTATTTCACAAACCAAAGTAAAAGTTCTCTGCCAATATGTCACATACTTGCATATATTCAACAGTTATTGCTACTGAAATAAACAGCAAAACCATGGAGTACAAGACATGAACTGATAACACTGAAGCTACACAATGCTATACGACAGACAACTGTCAGTGCTAGAGATCATAACCTCACCTTACTGTAGAAATCTGTGGCATTGACTGTATCTCTCCAACCTTGCTCCTGAAAGGAAAAATTTCTACCATTAACACTGAAGTCTTTATGACTTGTACAACTGTTATTTCGGCACTTGCTTGTTCCAGCCCTGACTCACCTCTTTCCATGTTGTCTCTGCCATTTTTCTGGCTTGCCTGAAACATATGGATATCTATCATTTTGCATGTATGTGAAAATCTTTATCGCACATTCTGTCTCTCTTTTTGTCCAAAACTAAAAGTAGTAACACTTCCTTCAAAACATGTGACTAGACAGAATCCCATGATTGTGATGTGGGAACATTTCACTCTGTTATGTATTCTTGTCTTATCTATGACCTTTTTCTTGGGAAAAAGATTAAATTGCTCTATTTGCCATTATCTTACCAGTGAATTTCTATCAAGTGATCTGAGAAATGAATTTTGAATAAATATCCACCTTTTCCTTATTTGATATTTCACTGAGATATGGTAAGTAAGTATGTTCATTGCCTTACATGACAAATTTGCCTGAATCTTTTTGTTTCACACTGGGAGACATGAAAATGTGAATCACAGATCTGGATGAAAGGAAAAGAAAAAGAAATGAACTTACAGTATAGCAGACAATGAATTCCCATAGAGCCTAGAAGAAACAGGACAGAACTTTTGGTATCAACATAAATGGACAAGCTGTCAAAAACCATGCTCTATCCTATATATTATGACAATAGAGATGATGATCAATGTTGTACGACTACATCTGGTCCTTTCAAAAAAAACAAAAATAAATAAATGAGATAACAACCCGTACCTGTTGAAGAAAGCCCATGAAAATTTTGTCTTGGCAAAGCCTTGGATGAGCTGCACATCTCAGGAGGAAAATCTGCGGCATATTAAGGTCACAATTCAATCATGTCAATTAAACTCTATCTTTGCATTCTCAAAATTTGTATAAGGAAAACAAGTAACACCAGCCCTTTCTTTCTACGAATAGATTAGATGACCAATAAAACATCTACACTGATGAGGGTGGATTTATGGAACACACAACCAGACTTTAGCAATGTTTATGTAAGTCCACACATTTTGCTCATTCATTCTTTCACTCACTCTCTACATCCTAGTTTGACCCAGTTGGCCCAAGAACACAATCACAGCAAGGCTGATACTAGATATTAAGAAAGTTAATTTTCACACCAATATTAACTTTAAACCAAACAAAAATTAGAACAATGTTCATGAGCACACCTATAAATTTCAACCACGACAATATCTTATCCATTACATTGAAAAGAGTTAAGCGCCATACCTCAAGACCCGCTCTTCTCCGTTCTATGAAGTCTGGATCAAAGCGGTCCATGGAAACATTTTGCCAAGCATACGATACCTGAGAATAGATCAGCCTAAATAAGATGGAAGGAGCCACACTGTTTCCTTGCAAACTGACACACTTGACTTAGCAATACTTAGCTGTTTCACTGCCAATCTATGAGTTTAATATTCTGTCATGGATTCTCTCTGTCTAATGAGAAAGCTCAGGTCTTACTGGCCTTATATTTAATTCACAAACTGGCAATAAAGTTGACTACGTAGGTGATATCACTTACTACTTCCATCTCAGTGGACAGAGCTTTCTGATATGAAAAATCATATGAGAACCAAGTGAATTTAACACAATATTTTTTATTGCAAAAAAACTTTCGACATTTTCTATTTTTCCAAATTTTCATTCTGATTCAATGCATCAAACAATAAGTTTTGTTTCTTATTTGATGCAGTTTAATACCTTCTTCTCAGGCAAAGGTGGAACGATGACAGCAGGGAATGTGACATCCAGGTAGTTACGCAAGAGCTCAAACTCACTGTATCTCCTCCAGACGGATGTGGCCCCTTCTCCATAACCTTGCATGTTCTCGTCTGTCACCCTGCAACATTTAGTAAGAGTCTCCAAAGTTACACAACACTTCACAGAAATGATCGACACACCTATACAGGACAGTAGAGCAATGTTAAAAAACAACTTGTATTTCACTCTGCAATTTTGCTTCTGGTGGCATTTCCTTTAATCACTTTCGGAAACAACTTTTGGAGCTTTGGACTGTACAAATGGCTTCTCTAATATTCATCACATTGATGCTATGCCAATTTTGCAGTCTCCCCTGCCAATCTCTCCATCCGCACTCGTACCATCCACTGTGTGTGTCCTGTAACTATCCGATAGGTAACCAAAAGTGTTGTCATTCAATGATACAAATTGTTATATGAACAAGCAGACAAAATGCCTGATTTAGGCTCTCTTTGCTTGACTGTATGCCAATTATAAGCTTGTGACTTCTATCAAAAGATTCTACATATAGATGAGAAATGCTGGTCACAGTCAGTCCACTGGATCAAAGGGTAAAATGGAGAGGCTGATGGTGAACTGATTATGGGCGTGTTACGTACTATTTCCCACACTCGAGAGAGAACTTTCATACTGTTGTTTGCAGTGAAATGGTTAAATGATTTTAGTTTCAAAAATAGTAAACTGGCTCACTCAATTATAAAAAAATATCAAAGTTTCAATAACACCCGTGCACTACATGATAATCTTAAACTGATTCAGACAGAATAACTTTATTCACTGCAAATTTTAGTGTTTAGAGTGGCAGGTCTATATTGGTAGTAGTAGTAGTTTGCTGAAATTCATCCTTTCATGAAAATTAAATCAATAACTAAAAAATATCTTATGTAGAATGGTAAAATTTTACACAGGTTAACTAAACCTACCTCGTTTCTATTAAATAAACAACGAATGTGTCTTGCATCTTCATAGATGCTATAGTTTTCTTCTCTGGCTCTGTTACTGTGATCTCCATCCATTGTAGAAGATGAGTCTGGAAATCATAAATGACCAAGATACCCTCCATCAGATATGGTACAATTTAATATACACATTCAGTCTTTTCCAATATAGCATCTTTACATGATTTCTGTTTATATAGACTCAACTTCTGCCCAACAAAAAAAAAAAATGTACAAAAAGCATATAGGCCAAACATTCTTAGAATCCTGTTATGTTGGAGGTGACTGAAATTTCAAAATTACTAGATCTAACCGCTGACAGTGATTGCCTACAAACTTTTCATTTTCTAATTGTTGGCTCTTTAGGGCCTACACTTTACAGTTGTGATGAAATGAGATGAAATTAGGAACAGGTGAGATTGATTACGTTCTGTAATATGTCTTTCAACCTCCTAGTGGAGGTTATTTCGATCAAACAGATGAGGGGAAGATTGCCAAGTAGCCTACCACATGAATCTACATCTACACATTAGATCTACTTCCATTCTTTCAGATTTCTGTAATACAATTACAGCCTAGATCTGATTAGGACCAGGATCTACAGACTGACTTACAGTGACCATCTCTATTGGACACTGTCTGAAACATGAACAGAGAAAAAGGCTAGGGTTTCCTTTCTCTTCAGAGCAGATCTATACCATGCCATCATCAAAATAAATAATCCTCTGAACAAGTTCCTGACGAAATCCATTCCCATTTTTTTTTTTTTTTTTTTGTTTTAGATTCAGACTATGTGGCCATTCTGTTTTACTGCTGTTGGCATGTTTTGGTAGCAGACTATGAACACAGATTTTTTGTAAACAAATCTGTGCTTTGAGTTCTATTGGGCTTTTGATAACAAGTGATGATTTGAAAACAACAATGCATGTAATTTTGCTAACCTTTCTCGGTTTTTCAACCCTGCCTGCCTTCAAGCCATCATCTGGGACCAGTGCGGTTGCATTCTTAATGGGTTTGATATCTTCGCTGTCAGGCCTGGGTACGCCTTCGTCCGCCATCTTGATTATGTTTATCGTAATTAGGTATGACCCAGTCCCGTCCAACAACCGATCGATCTACGTGTACACACATTCTTATAATGCTGTGATAATTCTAAATTTTTAAACAAACCAATAAACGGAAATGTTTTCGGGACCTAATATTATTTCAAATCCCCATCTCAAACTGAAGATTGATAACGATTCATATTCAAGGGAGAAATTAAAGCTGGATGATGTCGCAATCTTTCCTGTGAATAATAAATAATGATGGTTGAATCGATCGATAGATGTAGATCTAGATTTAGTGGTGTTCGATGACAAATAAAATTATGCAGATAACCAGATCTAGATTTAGATTTTTGAGCCCACCCTGCAAGGGGCTAACCTCGTATGGATAGATCTATCCTCTTTTAAAACTGTTTGCCTTTTCCTTTGTCTTTAGAATGGATTACCTAGACAGCAAAGAATCAGACTGTATTCTAGTTCTCAAGCACTGACAAAGTGCATATTCTACGTTACTGTCTTTTGTAAAGATTGTTGTTTATCACATTCAAGGACATCCCTGGTCTTTCGACTGTCTGTGTAATGAGCAGTTGAATCTGACCACTAGCCTATCTTACATCTAATGTCAGTAGAAAGTAGTTGGTTCGCACAACCACCTGATACCAGCAGTAAACGTGGGTTTAGGGGCAATTTGAAGGGAACGATAGGCTATCTAATTAATGCTGGATGAAAAAATACCACTGTACGTGCTGTGTGACAAAAATCTGAAAAAGACTCCGGGGAAGGGGGGAGGGGAGAGAGAAAGAGTGAGAGAGAGAAGAGGAACCATCACGACCAGAATGGTTTTTTTCCTCAGCAAAAGTATCCTGAATTCAAAATGATAATAATTGCCAGTATTGTCTGGCACCTTCCACGGTTCCTTACCTTTCTTCCCTCCATCCCCTATTCCCGGCCCCCTCTGTCCCCGTAACTCCCTCTCTCTCTCTCCTCCTCTCTCTTCCCTTCTTGCTTTCTCTCTCCACCCCCCCCCCCTTCCACCCCACTCCCACATTCTTAAGTCCATCTTTTTCTCACATTATTCTTTCTCTCTACCCTTCATCCTCTCTCCCTTCCCCTCCCCTCCCCTGCCACCCCTCCATCCAGCGGCTGCCAGGCTACCTCCATAAGTTCGGTTCTGTCCAGTACATCGATGGCCTCACCTCACTCCTCCAACCCCCAATGCCGTCCTGACCACAATCATACCTAATGCCTTTGAGCCAGTGATACAGTGAACTCGGTAGGAAGGACGTAGGTCAGTAGACTTTCTGTCTAGTTGGCCAGGTAGCAAAAACTACCCACCTCTGTCCCCAACTGACCATCGCAAATATGCCAAAGGTGTCACAATTATTGTTAGGATCAACGGTACCAGACAGGCTGATCGACCGTGTCCTGACGATGACGATATTTCTTAAATCTTGTCTTGGGGACTCTTTTTCTCTCACTAAGGTCGTGAATACTTTATGAACGTTTCTGAGCTGGGCATAATTTATATCAAGTCGTCTGGACACTTTCTGGATAAAATAATAATAATAATAATAATGGCCATTGAATGAGAGATCGTTTTGACCAGCACTATTACTTCCCTTTGCCCGACACATGACGTCCTGGTGTTGAACAAGCAGTAGTAAAGAAGGAAAGAAAAAACAACAAAAAACCACTTCACTTCTTGTCATTCGAAAAACTGATCACTAAAAGATTCTGAGACATTAAACAATAAGAAGAAAATATTTTCCTTGAATTATGATTTTTTTTTTTTTCGAATCTGTCATGACATATATTGTTTTAGCAAAAACAAAATAAAACAAACCAAAACAACAACACAAAAACCCCGCCAAAGTGATTTGTTTTTTGGCCTCACATGGCTTGTTCAACACCCCTTGTGCCTGGCAAAGGGAAGTAATCGACCTGGTTAAAACAATTTCTCAGTGGACAATCGGTATCGACGAGAGCACGTCCATTTTTCAAAGACATCAATAATAGTCCAATAACCGGCTTCCTCAATGGAGAAAAATTCAGAATGATCAGGAAGACCAGCCAGACACAAGCCAAGGAATAGAAATTGTGCAAACAGTACATTCTAATTTTGAGAGAAAACAAAATCTCACTAACACGGGCAGCCACTTAAAACGAGATAATGATAATCGATCTTTCTTAGGGCTTAGGGCGGAAAAGCAATGAAAGATTAAGCTCTTCATTGGTTCCTTCTTTCAGAAAAAGCTGCGAGCAGACATATAGCTGTATGGTATCGATGCCTCATAATTCAACGACTCTGATTTCCCAGCGTAGCTGTTAATAATCGTCGTCATAAAAGTCCTCTAGCTCAATTAATATGTATAAAAAACGCGCGGGCAAGTAAGACATTAACATATGCCATAATTGTTTCTTGCACCAGTCCAGCAATTTGGACTAATTCTACACTTAAAATAAAAAATAAGAAGAAAGAAAGAAAGAAAGACAGACAGAGAGACAGTCGGACGGACTGAAAAGATGATAGAAAAAAAAGATCTTTTTCTTCTAAAAGTTATATCAAAAACCTGTACAATCTGATTTTCACTAAGCTCACAGTTGTCAGCCCAGAGGTAACTGGAAAGTGTAATTTCCCTTGAATATCGCAGATGTATGTGTAAACGACAAAACACTGCCAAATAGGTCAATATTCTTCAGGTCCTTGCGCTTCACTCGTCTTCGATATTATGCATACACATGATCGATGACCCCAGATCACCGTACTTATCAGTGCTACAATTGCTTTGTGATAACACGGTCTTGCCATTTCCCAACAGCGCCAAATGCCCTGATATTCTTT
>JBCEWB010069054.1:0-29787 GCA_039654565.1 Peronia peronii | reverse complement strand
GTATGTACATTCTTATGGCCATTGATGGAAAAGTGTTATATTTATGCGAGATTTCCCTCTCCCCTCTGCCTTTTGCTCTAACTTTACCCCTTGCATGTTTACGAGCGTATTTATGTATGTTTTTGTGTTCCCTGGAACAACATGATGAGTGCGAGTATTTTGCTTGACCTGTTATGCTTGTCTATGTTTATCTTTGTGAGTGCTTGATGATTTAGCCAACGTATAACTAGTGATGTAGTCAATGAGTGAAGAGTTTTTTGCCCGTCCTTTCCCGCTCTCGTTCTCTCTCTCTCTCTCTCCCACTTTCTTCCCTTCCCTTCCGTGCTCTTCTTTCTCACTCACTTGTTCTTTCTCTTCCGCTCTATTTTTCTCATCCCATTTCTCTCTCTCTCTCTTTTTCTCACTTTCCTTTTGCCAACCTTATCTCTCACTCTTTCGCTCTCTTCCTTTCCACTTTCCTTTCTTTTCTCATCTCTCTTTCTGTTCCCCTCCCCCCCCTCCTCTGTCAGTAAGCACCATCTCTTGACTCTTCCTTCTCTCTATATAATAATATAGATGTGTCCACGTTTATCAAAGACTAATATATTTGTTGTGTCTTCTCTTGATGTTCTGGACATGAATCGGCGTGATAAAAAAACATTAAGACACACATCCCAATACTTATATTACCACTGTTTGTTTTGTCATCAGAGGAGAAAACCCGAGTGTTCACGGCCTTCATCGAGATGTTGGGCTATTTCGCTGGTAGGCAGATCAGAAATGTAGCGGTAAGCATCAGCTTTTCTTTGTTTGTTTGGTTGTTTTGTTATTGTTTTGTAAGTATATAGTACACTACTGGTATCGTTCATATATTGTTCATTTCACGTAATTTTACCATAAAAAGGCTATATTTACATGTATATTACTCATATCTGGCACAGCAGCCTATGTGTTGTAACCCTCCCCCTCCCCATATGACAATAATGTAGACTACGGGTAACCTACGTAAGGCTGGCCTTTCCTTTTCCTTTACTCCCTTTAACAGCTATAGTAGTGACCACTGGATATGGAGAAATCATGCCCCAAACTCTCACGAAATCGCTGGTCTTACAGTTAGGCCGTTGGGCTCGAGATTAGAAGTTCCAAAGTTCAAGTCGTAACTGGGCCCGAGATTTTGTCTCCTGACTTGGCACCATGACCTTGGGCTATATTCACTATGAGCACAGAAATGCATCTGCAAAATAATGTTATATTTAGATGCTGGATGTTCTGTTTTCTATTTTTTTTTTTTTTTATTCATGTAAATCTCTGGCAAGTGAACCTAGACATTCCTTGTTAATTTGTGTATTGTGCAAGACGTGATAAGCAAACAAAAGATATTGAAAAACTGCAAGAAGAATAACATGCTCTGACGAAAAAATAATGTATACAAATAAATGTTATTGATTATGATGGATTAGGAACCTTTAAAATTTATATCTCCGTCGCCTTCATCTGGGTCGTCATAGGAACGATTTCAAAAATAGCCAATACACGCTGTGTCATAATTTAAAATACTCTTTCTCTAGATGACAACATGAGATGATAACTGGTCATTGGTTGATTTCAATTTTTCAATTTCCTATGTTAATCTATCATTGTTCCATGTCAACCAATATCATTGTTCAATTACATCTTGTCATAACTCACTTGGTCAATGCTCCACATTGATTTACCAACTTCAGTTAAAGTTTGGTCAGTATCCCCTATAACATTCACGGGCAAGCTATCTGTGTACTTGACTAACCTGTCAATGTTCAAGGTCAGTCTGGAATCATTCTGGAATCGGTCATTATTCCAGCTCAGCCTGTCGTCTGGATAAATCTGTTGCTGTTCTCTGTCATTCTGCCGTTGTTTTCTATCAATCTGTCATCGTTCCAAAGCAACCTTCAAAGCTCCAGATCAATGTATCATTGTTCTAGATCGATCTGTCATTGTTGTATATCAGCCTGTCATTGTTCCATTTTAATGTGCTTTCTTACTGTGTCAACCTGCATTGTTCCATCTTGATTTTGCTTTAGTTCTGTGTCAACCTGTCGTTGTTCCATCTTGATATGCTTTCGCACTATATTAATCTGCTACTGTTCCTTTGTGACATATCTTCGAAATATATCAACCTGTCATTGTTCTATCTTGACGAGCCAGTTTTTGACAATTAACCTGTCTGTCATTTTTCAATCATGACATGTACTTGTTCAGTATCAGGCTATCATTGTTCCATTTTCACATGTCTTTATACTATATCAATCACCCATTGTTTCATGTCTTACAGAGCTTGGGAGGCAATGTTATCAACGCTAGCCCAATTTCAGATTTGAACCCGCTTCTGCTCGCTTGCAATGCTGAGATTGAGTTTGCAGCTAAAGGTGAGGTTTGTTTTTCAAGCACTTTATTCAAAAACACTAAATTCATCATCATTTTGGTTTTGTTTAGATGATGATGAGGATGTCAAGAATGCAGGCATAAACATTCCTAATGTCTTTCTGTCTGTCCGTCCTGTTCGTCTTTCTCTTTTTCACTTACTCACTCACTCACTCACTCATTCACTATAACAACTCATTCACTCACTCACCTGATCAGCTAATCAGCCCACTGTTTGTTCAATAAATCAGTATCCGAGTCTGCTATTTATATTATAATTTTCTAACAGCATTCGAAAAGGTATTGAAAAGTGCATATTCTAACGTGTGTCCAATTAATTGCTAGAGAGTCAAAGTTCTCTATGATGACATTAATATCCATGTCTACGTGATGACAAGTTATGCTTAAAACGCCATAAGATGAATACCATCTTACTAAACTGTGCGCTGTTTGGAAGGGACCCCAGGACCCCAGAATGAGTAAGTCTTAACGATTATTTTAAAATGGATGTCCTCACAAGACCCATGGTGAATTCAGCAGTTGCTGTTATCAATAGAGGCAGATAAAAAGATTTGACAATACTATTTTTTCCCTCATTTTGATAAGGAATTTAGCTGAATTTTGACTATGCCCTCGCCCTCTCCCTAAAAAAATCTGTAATAAATAGGGTTTTTTTTGGAGGAGGAGAGGGATGGGAGGGGGGGGGGATCATATGAATATTTTGGACCTATAATTTGGTACAAAAATTACTCCATTCTTTCTAAAAAAAAAAAAAAGAAGAAAGAAAGAAAGAAAGAAAATGGACCCACTGAACTGGCTAATCCAGGTCCCCCCTTCTCCCCCCCCCCACTCCTCAACCTCCTCCTCTCCCTAGGCCGGTCGAATAACAATTACTAAATAATCATGAACGTTTCCAAATACAGAGCATGGCCACAGAACAGTCCAAATGGATACCGATTTCTTCCGAGGCTACAAGAAAACAAGAATGAGACCCAATGAAATCTTAGTATCCATTACACTGCCTTTCACAACAGAGGTGAGTGAATTGATGCTGCTTGAGAAAATAATTTACAGTTTTGAGTTTTGTCATTCAGCATAATTTTTAAATGTAGTATCACGTCATAGCGACATCCACAAGACGTTTTACTTTGCATGAATGATTAAGTTTGTAGTTCTATGTGGTGATTCTTTGCACTGCATTACTCACTCCTTGTGCTTGTTTGGCATAAGATGCACATGATCCTACAAAAACAAACAAACAAACAAACAAACAAAAAGACAAATAATAATAATAACAATAATAAAAAATAAATAGAACATTAAAAAACTGATGTGAATGTTCTAAACAAAACGACATATTAAAATAATTAAGGCATAATCGTTTCTAAGATTGCAGCTTGTTCCTTTTGTTAATTTCGCTCATTATCTTTAATTCCTAATACAAAACATAGTCGAAAAGTGTTATTTTCTCCAAACATTTGTTGGTGCAAATAACCATCCGCATGCCTATCTTGGTACAGAATTAGTGACATTAATTTGGAAACTCCCGTCTTCTCGAACCGTAGATCCTAATTAGGGTTAACTTTACAAGAGTAATACAAGTAGATCAATGATGCCCTCTTCCAATGATTTGATTTAGAACGAGTACTTCTACGGCTACAAGCAAGCCGGCCGTAAGGAGGACGACATCTCCATAGTGAACGCTGGGATGCGAGTAGACCTAGGCACTAACGGCACCCATATCAGCGATATCACCCTGGCTTTTGGTGGTATGTCAGTGAGCACTGTCCTGGCTACCAAAACGATGAAGGCATTGAAGGGAAGGTAAGAAAAGTTAACTGGGCGCGACTGTGTGAAGCGCTTGACATTAAGGTACAAGTGTAATGAATATGGTACATGAATTGTGATACAGTCTCTTTTTGTCATGAACTTCAACTGTGGGAAGTTATTTGTCTAGACTCTAGAATTTAAACTTACCAATTCTTAAATGTTTTTTATGGACCTTTTTTTTTATTAATACATGTACTTCTCTGTTGAGTATTTTCTTTATGAATGCTTAAATTTGAGATTAAAATAAAAGAAGTTGTTAACAGAAACAAAACAATAACAATAACAACTAATGATGAACACAACTGAAAGGAAAAAGACAAGATGAGAAAGAAGACGTAGGCTGTACTTTTGCTGAAAATGTTGACGGTGTATTAGACTCATATCAGCTGCTATTTCAGTCAACGCTGCAAAATAAATTGCACCAAACAAGCACACAAACAGTCAGTTGTTCTTTCTTAGATTTAGAAGGTTTACATGTACATGTGTGACTCTCTTTGTCTCTTATGTCACTAATTCTTCCTGTTGTTGTTATTGATAATAGTCAGTTCAATCTTATTCATCAGAAAATGGGACGAATCCCTGATTGACGAGGTTAGTTCCGAGGACATGCTGCCAGCTGACCTGCCTCTGGCCCCAGGATCTCCAGGTGGTATGGTGGCCTACAGGAGGACACTCACCCTAAGCTTCTTCTTCAGGTTCTACACGGCTGTCACACACAGGTTACAACAGGTGAGTTTAGCAAGAGCAAGAGAGATCTCATTATACACCATGCAGTCGGTAGTTATTCCAAAAACAGGAGTTCCATTACTTAAGCTTTGATACTGAAATAGGTTGACAACACCAGAACTGTTATAATTCTCATAATATCAGGTTTTTGACTTTGTCTCTGCTCTGCTCAGCCTTTGACCAAATTTAGCACAAGCTGTTACCGTGGAATAAGTCCGATGTCAAAGGAAGTTCGGAAACAAAAATCTGATTTTAAAGAGAGGTCAAAGGAATTTATTTTGAACAGAATATCTCGATCAGAAGATTCATAGCTTGATCTATTGTTTTTCACAGGAAGAAAGTACACCTATTTCCTTTTTCATTGACAAACAGTGACTCTATATGTGAACGTCTTAGCAGACTGATTTCACACAGTTGTGCGATAAATGTTCGGGTTATGTTTCATATCCTAATGTAGGCTACATGTTTTCTCTTTACCCAGAGAATCATTATGAACAGTCTGCCACCTGAGGATGTCAGTGCACAAGATCAGATCAGGCGTGGACCCAGTCGGGGTTGCCAGTTGTATCACGCCCCTCAGACACCACTCTCAGAAGCTGACACAATCGGCAAACCCGTTGTGCATCAAGCTGCCCTGAGCCAGTGCACAGGGGAGGCAATTTACTTAGACGACCTTCCTGTCAGTCAGGGTAAGACTCGAAATTTATTATTTTCATTACTGCGAAACGGTATGACTTTCAACTCTGTACATCTTTTGTGAAACATTATCTTAAATTGAGAATTAAACATGGGATAATGGAGTTGGTTTAAATTGTTTCTTATGATTCTCTGAGATTCATTCTTTTACACGATGTGAAACTTTGATTCTTGACAGCTGCTTTCACTCTTTGGGAAATATAATAGTTGCATTTTTCAATTTGGCTATAAATAGATATAGCTTTCTTGTTTTGTACTTTCATATTGTAGCGCTAAGTTCAATTTTGAATTTCCAAGCAGAATAACTTTCTCAGGTGGTATCTCTTTTGAGTACTTCTAAAATTATCATCCTCCTAACATTTGGCAGCTGGATATTGAAAAACTTTGTTTGTCATGGTTTATTTACTCCGATAACTCTTGAAGTTCGATGTAGCCACCATTGTCTCATGCCTACTTGCTCTATTTGTTGTAGGCGAGCTGTTCATGAGCTTGGTGATGAACATGCGAGCATATGTACTCACTTCACTTATTTCTAAAGTTTGATATGGCCACTATTGTCTCATAATCTGCTTGGTATGCATCTTGTCGGTGAGCTGATCAAAAGTTTAGTGATAAGGAAGCGAGTTCATTTTGCTCTTGAAGTGTGGTATACCATCACCCTCTCATGATCTGACTATTCTTTAAATTTGTCTAGGCGAACTGTTCATGGGTTTGGTGATGAGTAAACGAGCTCATGCTCGCCTGGTCAATGTGGACTTCAAAAATGCTCTATCCATGCCTGGCGTGGTGGACGTGGTTGACTACAAGGACGTACCCAAAGACAATACTTGGGAGGCTCTGGAACAGGTCTTTGCTGAGGACAAGGTTAGAACATACGCAAGCTACAAAGAGTTAACTCTTTTTTCAATCTTGGGAACGTTTTAACCCTTCAAGTGTCTGTAGATACGACTGGAGTTAGGACAAGCATGGTGAAACAATTATGTTTTGAAAAATAATGACATTACAAGAGGAGAAAGCGATATAACTTGAGCACCCCTTATAACCACGGAGAATTTTTCAAATCTATATGTCTTATTTTTACAAAGTATAAAGACCCACTCTCAGAGCAGATAGGCCTCTTCATATTTTAGGGTTGATTCTCAGCACTTTCTCGAAGTGACCAATTCACAGAATTTATTCTTAAACATTTATTCACGTATGATGTTGTTAAGACTGCACTTCGTCTTTGCAGTGCCACGGGGTTTTGTGCATAGGGATTGTTTGAACCGTTTTTGCAGCTTGACTCTCAGTCAAGAGAGGTTTAAGTCATTATTTATTCTTAGTATAGGTTCTGTCTTGCAGTAGTTCGAATTTCTCACTAGATATAGATGGTACATTTTTTTATTACTGGAAATTTACACAGTGGAATAGGATTACTTTATTAGTCATCTCTTCAAGTTTTAATCTACTGGGAACACAAAAGGAATCATGAGACTTGACTATATCCATTTCTCCTAGACTTTCTTTGTTTCCATCTCCTCCTTTAATTTTAATCTACGCAGGGCGAAATACAGGGGGGGGGGCACTAAAAAATGACAAGACTTGACTCATTTATTCCCACTCTTACACATTACATACGAAGACTGTAGGGGAAGATCAACAGGTCTCCAGTTATATTTCCAAGGCTACTGTCCATGGGTTAAGTCCCGCCTAACAAGATCAGGTGGAACAACCACTGATATCCAAAGCACTGGTTTGAATCAATAAGTCCAACAAACAAAAACAGATATCGTTAAAGACAAAATTTCAATTTTCTCCCACGTGTAAAAAGTGGATCTGTATGGTTTTTCCTCCTAGGTCTTTCGGTTTTCATTGTTGCATTTTAGACGGCTGTTGACGCACAAAGAAAAAAAATTAAGTGACTTGGACTTTACCGATACTATTGTCCTAATCTGAATAGGTGGTGCACGAGGGCCAGATCATAGGAGCTGTGGTCGCCGATACCCATGCTGAGGCCCAGAGAGCCGCCAACTGTGTGGAGGTGATTTACGAGGATCTGGAGCCTGTGGTCACCATCAAACAAGCTATTGAACAAAACCAGTTTTATCCCTCATCAGTCAAGGTAACAGTTTATCCTCAGGAGGCGCCATGGCAAAGGGGTCAGGCATCTGCTCCTCGGCGAAAACCAAACGTCGCGGGTTTCTACCCTACTGGCTCTTTTCAGTGCACTGTAAATTTAGAGTCATTTGCTGCGAATTAACCATCAATAAATCGTATACTTTACGACAATTTTTTTTACTGTAACTTTACCGCATACGTTTGACATTTTTGGGGTGCCAAATTTTTTGTCGAAGTTTAACACCATAGCCTAACAATCATTTTACAGCAAGACAACTTTTTTGCTATAATTTTACTGCATAACTTTGGTATTTTTTGATGCCAAAGTTTTACCATATTTATACATGAAAACTTTTTGCAGTGTGAATCAGTGGTATCCTGATTTCTTGGTTAGGGAAGCCCAAAATTTAACCTTCTCGGATGAAGGTAGAATATATTTCAAAAGTCTCCTGTGTAAGTTGAATACGTAAAAGAACCCTTGTCAATTTAAAAAAAGAAAAATGGACGAGGAATAGGCGACGCCGCTATGGGGGTAAAATTTCCTTATTTCAAATTTTCTGAACCCCTTCCGAAACCACCTCCCTCCCCCCCCCCTCCCCCCGAAAAAAAATTCTTCTCATCAAATGCGGTACGCGCGTAAAGCCGAGGTAATACTTTCTTAGGATTGAAAGATTGCGTATATGATGAGGGAAAAGAATCTTTCGCCTCCTCTCTCTGCAGTTCCAAAACTATCACTTAACCAAAATATTTCATCCATCTCTTTAATGTCTTCATATGATGAGACAAAATTGATACAATGTGTGCACTATGCGAAAAGTAGAAAAGCATAATATTTTATTAAGCCGGCTTTTCTTTCTTTCTTTCTTTCTTGTTTTTTTGTTTGTTGTTGTTTTTTATGTCATTCTCCCGGTCATAATTATTTGGACCAGGCTGTTGCTACATAGATAGTCGAAATAGTCCTAATGATCTATAGCTACCAGGTGGTCTTAATATTGTAAGTAAATCTTCCAGGATACTTGAATAAACCTTACAATTCACCCTGACTCTTAGCCTAGCCTAACCCTAAACCTACAATCTCCAAGGTCCAATTCATTGACCCGAATCAATATGACCAGTCGAAAAGTAAAACTTGGTTACAAAAGACTACTGAGTCGCAATAGCTAATGCGATTGATTTTCCAAGGCTAGCCACCAGTTGTCAGTTCCTACATTGTTCTACAGAAAGAGCTAGATTGCACCTGAAAATATGTCCATTGTCTAGTATCATCCATAACAAAATAACAGGAGATGAAATGAACGCCAGTATTACATTATGTCCGCCTACCCCCTCCCCCCCCCCTCCCAACCCTCTCATTTAAATACCTACTGCTCGCCTCTTTTCCGAGTCTACTTTCACTAGTATAGTGTATTTAGAAAGAAGCCACTTAGCTATTCTCTTATCTAGAGTCCCAGATCGTTTTTTTCGCGTTCTTTAAATCGCTTGATTGTTATTACTCTTCATTTTTTTAAAACATGGTTTTCTTTTTAACTTACCTTACTTTCTTTGATGTTCTTCCAAAATTTGGAACTATAGATAATTTCTCTCATTCAGAATATTGTTATTCTGGTACAGATGGACAGTGGTGATGTAGAGTCAGCATTTGCCATGTGTGATCACGTGGCAGAGGGCGAAATGCATGTGTCGGCACAGGAACATTTCTACCTGGAGCCTCAGGGCTGTGTGGTTTATCCACGCGATGTGGGGGAAATCGAGGTCATTGCCACATCGCAATCTCCCACACAAATGCAGGTAAATGCAGAAAAACTTGAAGAGGGGAAATAGCAGAAATCATAACTAAATAGAAAGTTTGAAAAGGAAAGAAGAAATATATATAATATAGATGTATATTTATTTATACACATATATAAAATGACAATTATCATACAATGAAGTAATATCGATCATATCACGAAAATTGAAAAATTACCTCAAAATGTTGGGAACGTGGAAAGTCCAGGTTTATTAGTTTTGGAGCAGCACAATTTCGGTTCTGAAGATATTTTTTTTCCTTGAAATAGCCTGATTCAGTTATATGTCCTTTTCTACTGGTACGATTTTTGTTCAATATACAAGCCATCACCATGCAAGTGACAGACACTGTCTCTAGCTCTGTGACAAAAATGAAACAAATGCTATCTTATTTTCTGACATATACTGATATATACATTGGTACTAGTGATTACAAATTTCAAACATAAACTCATCTTATCATCAAGATATTATTTAACGTCCATGGCAATGAGAATCAAATACATAATCACAGACCATGAATATTGACAATATCGTTATGTTGAATTCAGACATAATTAAGCTTATTGCTTGCTTGAAAGGTCTTGTGGAATCTTGAAACCACGTAAGGAAAGTATTGTTTGTCGCTTAAACAATAAAATGTATGTCTTGTAGGGACACAACTGTGATAATGATAATACAAAACCGCTCCCAACTGTTCATATTTGTTACAGAAAGCCCTCATGAGAGTGCTGGGACTGCCTGCAAACCATGTCTATGTTAAAGTGAAAAGGCTAGGTAGGTGTACATGATAGCCGCCTGTTAGCTCATTGCTATGCATTAGGCCTTATTACAGTACATTTGATTAATTGATTTGTTCCACAGAAGCTGTGCAGAATATACCGTGGTTCATTGAGAAATCTCCTTTTTTTTTTTTTATAAAGACGTAGACATCTCTATTATCAATCTGCTGCAGAGCACACTCACTATGCCTTAATAAACACTAGGGCTTATATAATCTTGAAATTTAGCAGAAACAAAACAAAACAAAACAAAACAAACAAAAACTGCTAGATAATGGTTTTTATTGCAAATTCATCCAGACTGTTTATAGTAATGGCATTCTGCTGCTGCTGCTTTAATTTCGGTGAAATTTAAATGCTACTAGAACTACCAGTTGAGAAGAAAATTTATAAAGAGAAAAAGTTGAAAGATTTGGTTTCTTCTTTTTAAGAGATATTTAAGTTTGTTGCACCATTTTTCTTCTTCCTCCACTACTAAATATTGCAACTGGTTTTTGTCAGCAGGTGAGAGGAAAAAAAATGAAATGTCCCATGACCAAATATACAAACTTTTATATTCCAGGTGGTGGTTTTGGTGGTAAAGAAACAAGAACTGCAAGCATCATTTTACCCAGTGCAGTGGCTGCTGTGAAGTGAGTTAATTACGCATAGTTTCAGTGTTGAAAAACGAGTGTTTTTAACGACGCTTTATGAAAGATAACACAATCCACTGGCGTTAGCTACAGTAAAATGAAAAGAGACAGGAATATCCACGGTCTCCTTGTTTGTGCAAAGTGCAAAAGTATATTGACTCTTTATGAAATATAACATGATCTACTGGTGTTTAACTTGGGGAGGTGAGGGGGGGGGGGGAATTCATGAAAGGCAAAATGCAAGAGGATTAAATGAAAGGCAGATTAACAAAATTTCAAAGTGAACTTAAAAATTCTTTGTAAAGTGTGAAGACCTAATCGGCTACTATGTTGAACAGTTTATTTTTCCTTGTGTTATACATTCTCAGATTGTCATATGTACCACGGAGAATTTTATTTTATTTTCTGAGACATAGTTTAGTTTGATATATATCTAATGATGGTGAAAAAAATGGCGAAGATGAACATCTTGAACATGATTTTTCATATTTCATATACACACTTTGCCCTTGATATTCATCGGTTCTGTTTTGAAAGATCTTGCTTTCTCACAACAGGACAAATCGCCCAGTTCGGTGTATCTTGGACAGAGATGAAGACATGTGTCTGACTGGCACCCGACATCCGGCTTATGTCACATATAAGGTATTTTATGTCAAACTTTATGAAAGAATTCATGAACATGAGGCGTAGTAACCTGCAACTGCCTGATGAAAGAATAAGCGAATGTGAATTACTCTGCGGAACAAATGGAACTTCAGCCATGCATTCTATCTAGTCTAAATTTTTTGTTCAAGTATTATCAACTGTCAGATACATCACTGATCAGGGGAAGGAAATCTTCCGTTGATGTCTGCAATTTTTCTTTCTTTCTTTTTTTTTTTTCCTTTTTTATAAAATTTGGACAGCGTTGAAATGTACCTTTCATTCTCAAATATTATATGAGAAGGAAAAAACATTATGAGCTATTTTGACAGTCAGCCAAATTACTGTCTTGGCCAGGTACAACAGATACAATATGAGCATTATAAAGAAAGAAAAATCGGCTTTTCTCTCTTTGCGTGAAATATAACTAAAATCTGGAAATTTCGGAAAAATTCACCAGAATATGACATTTTTTTGTTTTCCCCATCGTGATATTTTTTTTTTGATCACATCTTTCAAATGACAGGAGTAAAAGCGATATTTTTTCTTCCTGACATGCCTGTTTTATACTTCTTATTCTTGGCAAAGGGAAGTAACTTAGCTGGCTGAAAAAAATGGCTCATTCCATAAAACAGGTAACTAAAAACCTACTATTGGAAATTCACCTGTTGTCATATGAGTACATAAAACGATTACGGCAAAGTTTGTCAAAATTCTCGTTATGAAGAAGTCAAATTGCTGTACGTGCGTGATTGTACTGCAGAAAACACTTTGAAATAGCATTTTGTAACATACTGAATTAATATCTCAGGTCAAAACACATACTATTTCTCGTGTTTATTTTTGGTCCTTTCATTGTCAGATTGGTTTCAACAAGGATGGCAAAATCATTGCTTTGGATGGCGATCTTTACCTGAACATGGGCCACACGCTGGATCTCTCTCTTGCAGTAAGTCAGCATAACACTGTAACAGTTCTGCTCTTCCACGTCAAAATATAGGGATGCTTGCCTAACACTTAAATAAAAATTATTTTCAACGGTGACTTGCGCTATGGCAATGTGGGCAATATTCTTATGGTCCGAACTCATGCAGCTAGAGCTTTATCTTTTTAGCACAATATGTGCGTGCATTACGAGTTAGAATAGTTCCAAGAGGAAACTGTTTAATATATTTATGATGTGAATTTTTTTTTTTTTAGATTCCCCAACAATCACCCGCCTCATATATTTCACAGAAAGCTGGAAACGTGTCTGTGTGTCTGCATTGCATCTGGCGGGACAGTGATAGATTACAAAGTACTTAGAGCTTATACTGTACAGAAATGAACGTTACCAAGTGGTCTTCTTATATACTAAAGAAATACCAACAATCCACAGGTGCTGGAAACTACTCTGTTGGAGATAGACAGCGCTTATAACATCCCACACTTCCGAATCCAGGGCCACCTGTGCAAGACCAACTTGACAACTTGTACAGCTTTCCGCGGCTTTGGAGGTCCACAAGCTATCATCATGGCAGAGAACTGGACAAGTCACGTGGCTGACATCTTGGAAATATCACATGAAGAGGTGGGTAGCATCAAGAGACTGTTTTTTGAATCAGTGGAGTGTGATTGCCAAGAAGTATAATTAACATCATTCATGGCGCTTAACTGTAACATCAAGTATAATTTAAAAATGAGAAATAATTTGTTCGAAATAATGATAGTAAAACATTTGGCAGAAAAAGTATGTGCAAATCAATTAATAAATTAAGTTATCGTGAGTGATGAACAAATCACAGGAACACAGACAGTGAATGTTATTGTTAAATTGATAAGAATTTGAGCGCCTTACAGGCAGCCACCCGCCTTGTACTCTTCATAGAAAGTTGAGAGCATCTGTGCCTCCATAGTGTCTGTCGGGATAATAGTAGATGTTAGATGCTAGTTGGATACTCATAATATAAATTGCTCTCTCTATTATATAATGTAGGGGCAGCAAATGAACGGGAAATAAGCATAATCACACGATGTCTTAGTCTTATGAACATAGCTTTGAACATACCATTTGGCAAATTTATCAATAGCCCGGGCAGTCTAGACAGTGCTATTTAGTAGGCTCTTATTTGTTTGTACAGAGCACTATTGGAACTATTTAATTTTAAATTCTTAATGATTCTTGTCATGTTGATATAATGGGAAAGCAGTGCGCACATGTTTTTCATATGATTAGTAGTCCATTGGAATAGAAGGTTATTTCATCTGCATAATAAAGTTTCAAATATGATAAACCCTGTCACATTCTACCATGCATAAGGACCTGATTTACTGTTTTTCTGCACAGGTGAGAGAGAAGAACTTCTACAAGGATGGGGAATGCACACCTTGCGGTCAGATGCTGAGAATGTGCAATATATCTCAGTGCTGGAGAGAGTGTATCAAAAACAGCGATTTTCACCGACGCAAACTGTTGGTGGAACAGTATAACAGGTAGCAGACCTAACAGTTAACTGTGTTATATAAAAACGATGAAATAACAACAACAGGTGGTACTTCTCATTTCTGATGTGCTAGTCATAAACAAGTCCGTTTGTTGACATTTTATATGCACATTTTAAGTCTTACAGTTTAATTTCATTTTAAATCAGAAGTATTTGGAAAATAGCCCATCTTAGTGTGTCATATCACATTTCTTTTAATCTAAAGAGACCAACAGTTCAGGAAAACATTTATTATCTCTGTGAAAATTAACAGGGTAACATTTCTCAATCTATTCTGAAATTTTGAAATTAATTTTCTTGCATGGATTTAAATTTGGGGATCATGAAAATATAGCACTTCTACAAAACCATAGTTTGGTTTCAAGTGTTGATGTAATGTACCATTCATTGACTGTAACTAACTGATTATTACAAGGTGTTCTTGATTCCATCACACTGAGTTTTATTATTATCATTATTATTATTATTATTATTATTATCATCATTATCATTTATTATTCACAGAGAGAACAAATGGAAGAAAAGGGGCATAGCTGTGACACCTCTGAAATATGGTCTGGCATTCCTTCTCCAGTCCATGAATCAGGTATGAGAATCAGTCAGGAAAGCCAGAGCAAATGATTTTCTTATGTGCTGTTACCTCAAATATGGGATCACCATTTAATTTTTAGATAATGAAAGCATGTTAACTGGTCCATCATGCAGACAAATCCTCGCCCTGGAATTACTTTGTCCTACTTACAACATTAAAGCATTGTAGATAGGATAATTTAATCCTGGGGCGACGAAATATCCAATTGCTTAAGGACTTATTAAATATGATACGAGTGTACCATTTCAATTGAAATGTTGACATTGGTGTATGGTTCATTCAGACAAAACTTAAAAGAATCATTTGCTAAAAGGGTCAGTTAAATATATCATAGGGGAAAAAATCTATGGATTTATTTTCCAATCAATGTTTTTGCAAAGGCTAAGGTAATCTGTATTCCGGTATCTAGATATATTTCTCAGTGATCATGTCATTCATTTGTGATTGTATCAGTTGATCCAGAATAGGATTAATTAACTATCGCCGTTCTATAAATTGGACAATGTTTTGGCACTAAAACTCAAACAGGAACCAGTTTTTAAAAAAAAAAATTTTTTTTTTTTTTTTTATACCAGTGCATTCTTTATTATAAACCTTCATTTATTAAATAAAACAGTTCACTATATAATTTGAACACTCTTTTTGACAAAACATTTATGTCGTGATATATGTGTATTCAATGGATCAGAGTATAGGGGATTGAACAATGAATCGTTTATTAAAATAACATTCTCAGGGTGGAGCGTTGATTCATCTCTACACAGATGGAACAGTCCTAGTGGCTCATGGAGGAATAGAAATGGGCCAAGGTCTGCATACAAAAATGATACAGGTACTCCACGTAACATCCATCCTTCTACTGTCTGATTCCATAATAGGAAAACATTGAAAACAATGATTGAAAATTCTGTCGTTATGAAGTATGTACTTATTTCAGCAGCCACTTTAACCTCATAAGCTGTACTTTCATACTATTTAATTATATGCATTTACAGACACCGTCATTGTAGTGAAATTATGAGATTTAATATCTATACATTCACACTTGCTAAAACCATGTTAAAGGGAATTCCAATTTAATTTCATATTTCTAGGCCTTGTTGCAAGCTGTCAACAGGCATATGCTCCAGCCGTGGCCTTCACTCCAGCTCTTTTTTCATGGCTTATTCAGCTTTGGCCGTCAATGTACTAGATCTATTAATCGATAGCTTTAGCCCAATATTGCAAATGATCACTAATTTTAACCAGTGAAAATGTCAGTGGCAAGGTGGAAATGGAAAAGGTCCGTTTTAATTTGAATTGCTCACAGTCCCCATCAGTGATAGATTGCAGTCTGTTTTATAGCCTACGGATGTCTTCATCAAAGCTTATTGTAGTTTCTAATCTGTGTTCTTGACATCGACATACCTCTAGATCTATTTTTTGTTTTATAACATGAATTCCAAATTATTCCAGTCTACTGTACATAACATAATATTTTTATATGGAGCCAGAGGACCAGGTAACTCCTTATGATATCTCTACTGTTTTAATATAATCATTCCATCCTATACCTTTCTTGACATAGTTTTCATTTATTGGGAGGGTGGTACTCATTGTGCAATGTTAAAAAAAAAGAAAGAAAAAAAAGCACCAGGACATGATATAATGAAAAGGTACCTTTCATTTATTGCAGATTGTGAGCAGAGAGCTTGAAATTCCAGTATCCAGTATCCACATCGGGGAGACATCCACTACCACTGTACCCAATACAGGACCCACAGCTGCAAGCATGTCCTCAGATCTGTATGGGGCTGCCCTCATTGTACGTTTCCAAGGCAGCATTACCGATCGTTGTTCAAATCTTTCATTACTCATACTTTCAACCCATAATATGGTTTCTTGCTCTGTTATATATTAATGTATTGATCATATTGTTCAGACCTATGACACCTATTGGATACATAATTCTAACTTTGTTTTATAGTTTGAGTGCTTTTAAATATCTTTTAAATTCAATTTGCAAGGTTACTGATTATTTTGTTCTGTCTTCTTCAAATTAAATCTCCTAGGGCCTTTCATCTTCAGTGCACAAAGTTCAGAGATTAGTTTATTGGTCATGGATCTTCATATAAATCCACAAATTTAACTTTCCACATAGGCTCTTTGTATAAGTTCTTTTATCTACAAGATGTATTGAACAGTTTGAAGGTCACACAGCTGTGGTATAAGTGTAACATACACCATGCACTGAAAACTTCACCCAAAAGAGATGGAAGAAGCAAGATAAAGTTCTGTAAATGGTTATTGTTTACTGTTAGCCTTAGCCGTAACAGATTTCTGTCAATTGTTAACTCTGCAGAAACATAACTTCTGAATGAAATTCCAAACTACAGATTACATTCATCAAACAACAGTAAATATTGATTCATATTTAAGATGATGCTGTAGATCAATATTGTAGATTCTGAATTCAACTTGTGTCAAAATGTATATATCTCTGTCCTATAAGTCAGGCTCTTTTGTCACTACAGGAAGCCTGCAAGAAATTGAGTGAAAAACTGGCCCCATACAAAAAGGCTGCTCCCCATAAAACAATGAAAGACTGGGTAAGAAATAAGTTCCCAGATTTCTTGAGTGATGGTGACTTGTTACTAATATACTAATGTGTATATCTTTCTTCTCGTCAAATAAAAGGCTTATTTCAATGTCTGTTTAAGCAAATATATTTTGTGTTGTCACAGGAAATTTACAATAAATGTTAAAAATAAAATATCTTTGAAATACTGACTAAATTTATTGAGGACAACAATAAGCAAATGACTGTTGCTCTACGAATATATATGGGTAAAAACAACAAGCTACAGAAATAAGTAGACTACACTTGGCGGTTTTTAATGTTGGTATATGCAAAGTCTGAGTGGACCGCGACAGTATTAGTCATAATTTGCACGGCTAATGGTATGATTGATAAAGGATAGGTAATGAAATTAGAGCAGCTGCTTCACTTTTTTCATACTGCTTTTTGTTCTCCATTTGTTATGTTCACTTTTATTTACCAAAAAGTTGAACACTCTGTATTGTGGCCACTGAAACATGTTGGTCGTAATATTACCTAATTCAAAGAATTTCTGTTTTTCTAATAAAAATGCCACATTTATTCATTTTTGAATAGATAAAAAATGTGTGTTCATGAGAGTGTTTTACAACTGTGAATCATCACTATTTTCTCTTTGTAAGTAGGATTGTTGTGAATATACAGAACTGTAGTAAGATGTTTACATACATGCTTCTTTTGGGTTAAATAGAAATATATATGCAAATGATCATTAACTCTGCTCTTTTATCATGAATTGTATTTTGTATTCCACAGGCTCATGCTGCCCATCAGGACAGAATCTCTCTATCAGCCACAGGGTTTTACAGGTAAGATATGGTTGCACTTTTCTGCTTTGTAAACTGGTCACAATACATTTTCTTGTGGACAAATGAAATACATGTATACAAATTTGTATTTATATTTGTTTAGCACCACATGGCAGTCTGCTACTAGGATTCATATGGTGTTCTGCTACAAGGTATCACATCGTATCCTGTTACAAGATACAGTCTCAACAAATGGTGCTCATCTGTTTGATTTTAAAATTTGTGGGTTGGGATGGTAAAAATTCTGTCTTTGACTGAACATCATGCCCAGCTGGCATCCTGTTGGTCAGTTTTTTGTAGGTGTTTTACTTTTTATGTGTCTCTTGCTGTGTGAATTCATAAATGTCTTCGGCATCATCCATCCTTGACAACAAGCATGTGCTGCCATATGGGTGCATAGTTATTGTTAATATTGTAGTATATATATATTTTTTTTATTATTGTTCATTATAATGTTCATAATAGCTATTATTATGGGAACATATAACCAATGACAAATTCCTGTTTCACAGGTCTATGCCTTGAGATAAGACTTGCACAATCATGGTTGGCATAGACATGGAAATTCCTGCATGAAATATCATAATGATAATATACAGTATAATTTTTAAAAATCTTTTTAATATTTAAAGTAAGAGAGGACTAAAGTCTTGTATTCTGAGAAATGTTAATAGTAGTAATGAATGATTGTCTTGTTTTTAATGTGTCATGCCATCGTTGTTAGCATTGCAAACTTGATAAAGAGATAATCAACAGCTTCTACTCACAATCTAACATATGCCCAGTTTTCTAAAGCCAATGAGACTTTATCAGAGCCACTGCAACCACAATGTGGAAACACACTGTAGATATAGGAAACTCTAACAGCATACAGATAAAGCGGATCATTAGTTCTTTGAAAGAGCCAGGTGCTAGGCATACATAGTACATGTCTAGCCGGGAGGATTGAAGCCTCTCTTTTTTATTAGTTTGGTTTATACACTTATAGGTATAAAAAAGGCTCAGATCTATTATTTTGTGTAGCCCTTTGAAAGAAATAAACTATTTTGATTGAAATAAAAAATTGTAAGCCGTCTGTAAAATTTAAAATGTAGGCCATCAGTGACAACCTCACTATTGTTACAGATTGGAAGGCGTGTCTCTGGACTGGAGCAAGAAGAAGAACAGCCCATTCAGTTATTTCTCCTTTGGTGCAGCCTGCTCGGAGGTGGAAATTGACTGTCTGAGCGGGGACCATCAAGTTAGTTTATTGTTCATGACCTTAGTGTGGATAATCAATGAATTTATTGTTCTGCTGTAGTTAATTCCCTAACTTGGAATATTTAGAAGATCCACTAGTTAGTTAATTATATCTGACTGGAGATCTTCAAATTACCTAACTGTCTGACTGAGGCTCATCAAGTCATTTAAATTGTGACTATGTAGTTGTCAAATTAGTTAGTTGTCTGAGGGTCATCAATTTAGGTAATTGTCTGACTGAGAGTCACAATTTAATTAACTGTTTGACTGAAGATCATTCAATTAGTTACTTCTTGATGGGGAATGACTTACTTATTGTTTGAAGTGAAATTGAATCAGTTAATTGTCTGAAATTGAATAAAAGAAATGTTCAAATCAGTTTCTTACCAGTGAAAAAAAAAAAGGTTAAAAATAGTGTAGATCTAATTTTCTTTTGTTGCTAATTTCCAAGCATTGGACCAGGAACTGAGTGACTGTTTGTCACAATGAGCTGGTCAATCTTTTGCCATCTTGGTGTGATGGAATTTGATGTATCAACTCTTATTCTGTGATGGGATGTGACAATTTGGTTGAGCATTGAGCATATACATTTTTTACTGACTTTCATTTCCAGGTGTTGAGAACAGATATAGTGATGGATGTAGGTCAGAGCCTCAACCCAGCTATTGATGTGGGCCAAATTGAAGGAGCCTTCATGCAGGTATGGTGTTGGTTTTTTCTATAGGCAATATATGAGATGCAGCATGAAGAAATCAGGTTCTTGTCAAATTTTGAGCATTTGGAGTTAATGGTATCACTGTGAAGATTATTCATTTCCCTTTCTGTGTGTGAGGAAATTTTTGTTTCACCTTAAGTAGAAGTTGAAATATTGGCAATTATGCCGATGGGGATGACCTGCTGATGCAGTTGAATTTAGTGAGAAAATGGCCCTTAACTTTTGTTGATCCTTATTAATCCTTATTGTAGGATTTTACTCAATTTATTTCAGCAAATTTAACCCTGGAATGCATTTTTAGATTGATATAGAAGGGTTGGTAGACGCACAAACATTATTTTGCAGCTATGATTTATCATAATCATTTGCCTTCATGCTTGGCATAAGAATGATTAACCTGCATAAATCTATGTAACATTTAATTTACTTTCAGATTTAAGTCATGTCAGTTGTATACAAAAGGTTCTTTGATGACCTTTTTCAACAAAATGTAACACTGTTCATATCATATTCCCAATAAACAATTAAAGTATTCATATTCATAAAAAATATTTGTAGTCACTCAGTTTTCAAATTAATTATTCAACATTTTATTCAGTCATGTCCATGACGTGGGTGACATTAACAATAACTATTGTTTGTGAATGAAAATTATGCTGAAATCCGTTCAAAGCTTATGGTAATTTATGTCTCTCAGTTTGGTGAAATGAGTCGAATGTAGTATGGGATTTCAGTGAGAAAATTGAATTTACTGACTATTTTGTCACATAAGTTAATTTAAAATGTCAGTATCTTGGCACAAGAGCCATAGTTTAAAAGTTAGTTCTTTTCACAGAAGTAAGGTACACTTATTGCTCTTTCCATTGATACAAATAATTCCATATGTAAACAACTGGCATCTTTCTCATGAAATCAGATCACACAAGATACATTTTATTATTTAAAACCATTGTTTTATCCTTACTCAGGGCTATGGTCTCATGATGCTTGAAGACTACAAAGTTTCACCCGATGGAATTCACCTGTCAAGGGGTCCAGGAAACTACAAGATCCCATCCTTTGCCAACATTCCCGAGACTTTGAATGTGGCCCTGCTGAAGGGCAGCAAGAATCCACGAGCTGTCTACTCATCTAAGGTGAGAAAAATAAGAGTGATTAAATTCTTCTCACTTTGAACGCAGGGTTTACCACCCTGCCATCCCCTTAGGTTCCCAGAGCAAGATACGGGTATTTTAGGCTGTGTCTTGGTAATGTTAGTAACACACAAAAATTAAATGTTAGATCAATGAGAGTTTAAGGAAACTGAGTGAACATATTGTAGTCATGTAATACAAAGTTCATGGGTGGCACCTTTTGCATTCTTATCACTAGTAATAGTTTGTAGCAAACAGTGTCTATTGTTTGATGTGCTAGGCTGTGACTGAAAAAACTAGGTGGTAGAGGATTTAGAATGGAAAAGCTAGCCCAGGGATGATAGGTTTCACAGCTTAAAGTTAGGGTAAAATAAATATGAAATGTTCATATTGAAAATTCAGAAAAGTAAAAACATTCTAAAATGATCAATTTGTCTAAAATGAGGAAAATAAGTATGACAAAAGTTTTCATTCTTAATTGAGATAAAACATCACAGATAAGACAGTAATGTCGGGTGATGACATATCAAAGGTGAGGATCACAAGAATAACAAAACTTTTAACCATCTATAAACCGTGAGAGGAAATGCCTATCTAGTCTTCAAGGATACATTGTCCATGGTCATTTGTGACAGAATAAAAGCCATCCATGCACAACTCAGAGTGAGATACATGATATACCCTCTGGAATGGCATCAAGAGAGTAAAAGCTGGGAATATGGTAGATATTTTTCCTGAGAAAGTTATTTTAGAACATGGACTTTCACTACAGACCAACATTCATTCAGTACATATTATGATATGATATCGTAATAAGTATATGAGGAAATTTTTATCTTGTCTTAAGGCAATACTGTCATTTTGTTTTGAAAACAGAAGGTCAGCTCTGTAAAGCTGGAAATTACCAAAAGATCTGATTGCCTGGCAAATGTGCAACAGTTATGAGATCTGTCACCTTGATTTGTCTAGATTGGAAAATATATTTCCACTATTTTAACCTTGTTTCAGTGTAAATCATTCTGTGAAAGAGCTCGAACCACATGTGATATGCTTGGCTATGAAGGGTTAATATCCCGATGAAATAAATGTGACAATGTTCTAGATGAATATTAATATCTGAGATAACCATCTGTAAAATAAAAAAATAACGTAAAATATTCATATCTCAGCTGAGAAAAGTTTCAGATGATAAATCTTCTATAGTAATGGAAAAAAAAATCGGAACTGATAATCATGGAAAGTAGGAAAGTCTTGAAATCTTACAAACAAATAAGAGAATGTTGAGAGATAATTCATAAAGAAAGTCATCACAAGCTAGAGAAGGTCTGCATAAATGACATAAACTCGTGAATCACAATGGGTAAAAAAATTCTAGATAACTCAATGGATCTGAGTTAAGATAAGTCATGGATGATATGTCGTGACTGGCAAAAAAAAAAAAAGTTCCAGATGTTAGTTCATGAGACGATCAAGAAAGCTCTAGATGATAACTTACAGAATGAATTTTAAACAAAAAATTGAAATCTGTAACAAAAACGAAAATTCCATGCCACCTTACTCTTCCTGTCCTCCTCAAGTTAATAAATGATTGGCTCGATAGAGAAGCCATGCTGACAGTGGCTTAACCCTCTATGAATAAAATGCTCATGGCATTTATTTGTAAATGCAAAGACTGACTCAGCTCTGGGCAACTCATCGAAGTGATTAGTTAGCCAGAAATCACTTAAAGGTGCAGTCTTAATACTGTGTATTTGAATGACTTTCCACATGATATACAAGTCTAAAACAATGATTTAATCTTATATTGCCATTTAAGTATAAGCTGACTTCTCTTGAATATTATTAAATTGTAATTATGAAGTTAAGTCCTCCATGTTGTTTTTTTTTATTACTTTTTGTTTTGAGATAACCACCCTGGAGGAGATTGAAAGACGTAATAAAATGAATCGAATGTTTATTGAGCAACATCCAGTTATGGTATTCCAACCCACTCACTCCATTAATGATTGCCTGCCATTGCTACGTCTACTATCTGCTATGCGATTTAGATTTCCAGTTCCAATATGCCAGGAGATTAGGTCTCATCATGTGTTTGTGACTATTTTTATTTATTTCTTAATTTATCAAGACATACTTTTAAAGGAAATGAAAGATGTAAGACGGGTGAATAAATGATTTAATAAATTTATGGAGATAGTAACACAATGACAGTTTCAGCAGAATCCTTTAGGTTTAACTTACTTTTGTTTTAGTGAACCAAATCACATTGCTGACTTTGCATTTTATATCCAGGGCATTGGGGAACCCCCACTGTGTCTGGCTACCTCTGTGCTCATGGCAACCAAAACTGCCATTCAAGCTGCTCGCGATCAGAATGGTTACAGTGGCTACTTCCAGCTGGACACCCCAGCTACACCAGACAAGATCAGAATGGCATGTCTGGACCAGTTTGCCCAGAAGGTGAGACATTATTATTATATATGGCAGCTGTTATGATTATCTTTAGATTGTTTAGCAAGATTATCAGCACTTTACTTAATATCTTGAATTTCAAGGCAAAGTCTTTGAGAGTCATATTATTTAATTACCCAATAAAGGTGTTTTTGATGAAAGTAGCATTAAGGAACCAAATTTTTTCAATGAAATTATTCTTTTTATGAATGAAATTCTATCTGTAAATAACAGAGGTATAGCACCAAATCCTACTGAACTATAATGACTTTAGAACAGCCCATCTCTGTCATCTATGTCAATAGAATCATATTTGCAATTGACTGATGAGACAAATAAAACTATAATTTGTTGCCGTGACCACTGATCATCCTCTTTTATTATATCATTTTCCATTTTATTCTCTCTCAGTTTCTGGAAGATGACATCAAAGACAAGGTAAAACCATGGTCAGTCAAGCTATAGAAACATTCTTGAATGAACTGTTCTCTTTTTGCTGATGTGTTTTTTGCTTTTCTGTGATATCTGTGAAGATTGAGTGTGTGTGATCAATTGGCTGCATGTTCTGTCAGCACAACTTTGGCCATGCGTCTCTTCATAAGTTAATCTTCCACAGCCCTTACTTGTCATCAGATTTTATCCAATTGAAAAAAAAAAAGATTTGTACTGGTATAAGAATAAAACAATGGGAATGTACTTTCCTATTTAGAACATCAAGGTGACTGATCTAACAAATGTTGAATATTGATTAAAATGTTCTTTGATTAAAAAATCAAAGTTCTTATGATAACATAATATCCATATTTAGAATATGACATTTAATTGCTAGAGGGTATGATAATGTGAGTACTTCATTTTCATCTTATGTGATGTTTGAAAGTGAGTTTTGTTGTGAAGTTTGATGAGTAAGTTGCTGAATGGATTGGTTCCTTGAAACTTCTAAAGTTAAATGATGTTTCAACCAGTGATGAAAGTACACTGATTATGTTGTTTTATTATTATTTTTTCTCTCATTTGGTTTGATTTGAATCACTTCTATCTATTGCCAACGTATAGTACCAATTACCTGTTGGTATGAGAAAAGGAGTAGATTGTCATTGGCAAGCGTTGTGATATGTTGTAAAATTGAATGAACTTTATTTGATGTTCCTCTTTGTTTTTTCCATAATACAAACAAATATCTGCACAGATAATAATGCTGACTACGTGTATTTAATTTCATCACAAATAATCTGTCCTTTCTCCCACTCCCCCCGCCCTCAAAAAACAAACAAAAAAAGTGAACAAAGTAATACATCATGAACATATGCATTTGATAATACGTTCATAAAATATAGCTTTAGGTCAGTTTGCATAGATTATATTTACTATACTTTCCCTTGCAATAGTCAGGGACAAAAATTCACCAGTTCGTGTATTTGTGTAAACTGAATCTCAAATTTTGAAGCATGTTTATTCATGTCTGCATTTATTAAAAATCTATTTAATCTGTGATGTTATTTAATTTATAAAATTATACAAGCCTATCTCTATTCAGCGTATTAATAATATTGCAAAAGCCCAGTGCTGATATTAAAATAATGTTGAATTGATGATTTTGAAATGTTTTATGAATATGATTGAGATGTTGTTTAGTTTTGTAGTGCTGTGGAAACCCCATTAGGTATACAACTGTTCAACTTTCAGTTAAATAGATCTGCATATCATTAAAAATTCATATTTGCAATCTTTTCTGAGACTTATTGGGATAAATGAATTTTGGAATTGTATTTGAAAAGTTTTTTTTTTGAGAAAAAGAGTATTGAAAGCTTTCCTTTTATTTGACAACCATTCATCATCTGACCATTTTGCCACTACCAGCACAAGTCACATGAAAAGAAAAAAAAAAGAAAGAAATCTGATCTTCTGCAGTTTAATTCATAGAGAATTGCAATTCACAGCAACACATATGTTATGACAACTCATATTTTTCTTATTCACTGTAGTCAGTTTGATCCTAAGATATGTTCCCCAGAAGTGGAGAATGTTTGTGAGTGTCTGCTTTGGGTCTGTCAGGGTAATATAGATTGTAAAGTGCTTAGAATCTGATATTGTATGGGAATATATGCTAGATATAAAAAAAATGCTCTCTCTTATTATTATCATGTATGAAATTTAAATGACAATTTTAACATGTAAATTTTAAGGATTTCTGTCTTACCATAGAGGATTTGACTTATATTTCATAAAAACAGATTGCACAAGCAATATCAGTTCACTTTAACCTATTTGTAAACCATATGGCAAAAACCAACTGGCATATTTCTTTATACAATAAAAGTGCCACGTTCTTGCAGTGACAAAACAGTGTTTGAAACATTGCTTGCAGCCATCAGGACCATAGTGATGAGAGCTGCTTGTCACACATTCTCTTTGCGATACTTATTATAAGTAACTCCATTTACAAATAACAGTAAACAAACTGTTCTTGTGTCATGAAAGAGTTATTGAACAAATAACAAAATCACACAGGCAACAAGAAATTATCAAATCAAAATTCCCTTTTGTTTGACCTGATGAAACATACCACCAAGTATATCTTTCTTATGCCAATTCCCATTTATCCAGTACAGCCTAGTCACTCAAATGAGGCACTTCCTCCCTGTTATGAACTTTAAGAACTGAGGTGAATGCAAATGGTGACACCCATGAACTTTGTTTCACACGTTTACTCAAGTTTCTGAAAGTTTCGTTGTTCTACCTTTTCATTTCTGTGTGTCACCAATACTAACATGATACAACCCTATAATACTTGTATATTGCTCTGGGAACCTATGGAATAAGGAAGGCAGGGTGGGGAACCCAGGGTTCAATTCCTTATTAATGATTAAGAATGTTGGTGACATGATCAATAGTCACAGTCATTATGCCCAGAATTGTATGATAGCGGTGTGCAATGTGATCATGAGAAAGATGATGGATCACAATGAGGACATCATTAATTTCTGTGAAGTCATTAAAATTATTTTCATAATATTGAGCTGTTAGCAGATGATATACAACCGTGCAATAATAGTTTAAGAATCTCAAGTCATATTTTATAATTCATGTTGAATGATGTTATTTAATGCCAGATCACTGCCCATTACATTTTTTGACCATTGTGATAGATTATTGGGTTGATTGTGTTTATTTCCCAGTGGACGTATTGTTATACTTTTGCTATCAATATGTACTTGTATATATGAATTTTTGTAAATACATTTTGTACATGATGAAGTATTGTTATTCCTCTGACATCAGAATTTAGGAGGAAAAAAATCAATAAAAACATATTAAACTATCAATTATTTAAAAATTAACATTTCATGCAAATCATTTTGTGACTGAGACTTCATGGAAAAATGGACAAATAAAAAAGGAAATACCCCAAAACCATTCTCAAGAATTTTAAAAGTGTCTCTGAAAAGAGAAAAATCTTAAAAAAATTAAGAGTATTGTGCATCAGTTCACTTTGGAAATACCACTGCATGAAGCCACCTTAAATCATTTCATCAAAATATTCTAAATCATTCTCTTACTTATATCAACTATAAAATCTCATTGGATGTTTGTAATCCTTTATTAAGGGAAAACAAAACACTCTTCAGTATGGTCACATAAAGATGATCTGTTTTGTTTCTCAGTCACATCAGTATGTTTAATTGTTTATGTTTATGAAATGAATTGTTTTAGGGAAAAAAAACTGATATGAGTTTAAATTAGTTATGAATGACTTTTAATAAATGACAAGTATGGATACCATAGATTATATTCATATGTTTTTTTTTTCCTTTGTTATTTTTATATGTGAAGGAAGGAGGGGGTGACCGAAAAAAAAAAGCAAAGACAAGAAAACAAAAACAAACAAAAATAATGCTTGTATGAAAATATAAAATCTGCTACTTCTTTGATTATTAATGAATGACCGATTTTTGTTTTATTTCAAAAGGTGTATCATCTCAACAATACATTGTGATATCCAGGATTGCGAGATAGTATTTTTACTGTAAACCAGGCTTAATTGTTAGTTGTACTATACATCTATTGCACAATCATGACTGCATTCGTGATATTGTTTTTCTGATGTTTATAAGAATGCCAGTTACATATATATGAGAAAACATTAAAGAACCCTCCCTTATTTATCAAATTGATTTTGAGATAATGAATGTAAAATGTTTTTCATAAGTGATGCATAAATTATATCTGCTTTTTAAACTTATATATGTGAAGCAAATGTACTTAAATGAATTTCTTATTTTCAGTCTCATCAGCATAAAGATTACATTAGTGTTAGACTAGGTGAATTTCCAGTATAATCACTTATGCCATTTTACAATATCTGGGCATTTTACAGGCCATGGACAATATCCGGCCATTTGAGTCGTTCTGTTTGGCTTGCAAGCACTCACATCCAACTCACTGCTTGATTTTTTATTTTCCACCAATGAGGAAAATGTTCATCACATGAGGAGGCATGTGCAGAAGATCCTAGTCCTCTTCAGATCCATTTAATATGAAAACAGCTTTCTCAAAGTTGAAGTTCTACAAACCCAAACACAGGTCTTCTATTACTGATCTTCAACTCTCACCTGTCCTCTGCAAATCCAACTCAGACTTCCAGTGTACTGTAGTGCACTTGCCAATGCTCAGAGTAGACTTGATTTTTTTTCACTCATTGAGAAAAATGAAGTGAAAGACTTGTAAAGCATTTATTGTTTTCTATGTTTGAATAGTTAGATATTTTCCTACATTTCAAAACAACTGTTCATTATTTCTGGATTATCTGTTAAAAAATAAAATAAAATAGTGATGTTGTTATTGTTTTACGTTTATGACTTGCATTTTTGAATATTTTTTATATTATATGTATATGTATTTAGAGTACTTTGATTACCATGAACATAATTAAAATTATTTAATTTATTGCTCTTTACAGCTGGAGAAAATTAATATTGAACATAATTAAGTTCAGTTTGTTGTTGGTTCAGCCCTCTAATTTCATATGGCCCTTTGAGAAAAATAATTGCCCACTCCTGCATTATACTATTGTAGAGCAGAGACGGAATATTCATTCAGTAGATAAACCTTCATAATCATATGTCCTTGGAAAGTACAGTTTTTACAAGCTGTAAGTTTGATTACTTGTTAATTTATTACTTAACTTACTTGTTTAAATTATTTATTTTCAATTGTATATGTTACTATTTTATCCGACTCATTTTATCTGACTTATGGCACATTTCCTTTATTAACATGCATGTAAAACATTTACTGTATATCTGTCTTTGACATTCTGATTTTAGATGAGGGGAATCTGCTTTTAGCCGATGGGACAAAAACAATGCTTGATATTAAGTTTTGATAGAACTATAGCAGAACATTCATTTTTACTGCTTAACACAAAGCAACAAATTCCACATCGAAACACATGCACATGATCTTTTCTTATATGTTTATGTATCAGTAGCCACCATGAAGAACTAAAAAGGTTAAAAAATTTGGCCAGTACCATCACTTTATTAAATTTTTAACATATCAAGTTGCAGATTGTTTGTTTTATTTAGTTAGATACCTTTTGATAGTCAGTCTTAAATTTTGAGTTACTTCTATAAAATGCTGTCTGTTGAGATTATATTTATTAAAAGCATATGCTGTAAAAACTGAAACCACTTCATCTTTCTAGACATCCGTTAGGCAAGATATAATTTATGAATGTCACTAAATTTTGTACTCGAAATGTTTTCCGACAGAGCTTCAATGCTGGTCTTCACATGCTATATAATAGATTGTAAATTCTTTGTTTTATGAAATGAGAGAAATTGCGAAGGGGAATAGTGTTGTTTTTTATTTTTAAATTGAAAGGAGAGAAAAGAATAGGAATCTGCAGAGAAAAAGAGGGGGTGGGGGTGAGGTGTAATGCTGTACATGCATTCAGAGTAGTTGAAAAAGAATGTTGAATGACATGTCTCACTCTTGTTGTATTTGCACTAGATCTAAGTGATTATATAATGTATATACACTATATATATATTGACAGAGAAAGAGAGAGATTGAGAGAGAAGCTATTGGAATGTTAATTTTGATATTTTGATACTGATTTTCTTCTTTTGTGTGTCTGTGGGCGGGGTGGGGGGGGGAGGGGGGGGGAGGAAGAGGGGAAGGAGGGGGAG
>JBCEWB010069032.1:0-13328 GCA_039654565.1 Peronia peronii | reverse complement strand
AGATAGATAGATAGATAGATAGATAGATAGATAGATAGATAGATAGACAGACAGACAGATAGACAGACAGACAGACAACAAAGACCAACAGACAGATAGACAAACGAGACACCAGACACAGACAGACAGACAAAGTGAGGGCAAATCTATGCATTTGCCGTTTAGGCTTCTGTCAAGTCAATTCAGATATTCTTCCTCAGTTCCTCGACATAGAACTTTGAAAATAATATTTTTTAACACTTTTATTTTTCCTCTGTACCATTGGTCTATGATTGTTTTCTTTCTTTTCTTTCTTTGGAGTGAACGCTCTGAAAACTGGATCTTCTTTTGACTATTCTTCTTATTAAATATATTCCCCAGTTTTCATTTCTTGGTGATTTCACGATTATGAGCTACTTCATCCATGTCGACTTATTTTTTAATTATTTTGTTATGTATCTACAGGTCAAGCCCAGGTCCACGTAGGCAACTGTAAGTAACTGTGTCGTTCAATCACTTGATTAGCAGATAACACTCGTAATTTCTTCCGTTTACTTTTTTTTTTTTTTTTTTTGCATAGTAGATAAGAACTGCATGTTAATGTTTCGATCCAGCAAGTAAACACTTCGAATCGTGGAAATGCATAGTATTTGATCCCACTCATTTGATTTGTGTTTTACCTGTATCCTATATCAATATTTTAGACAATGTTTCCCAAATATCTGCTGGAAATTTGAAAAAAAAAATCTTTTCCATGCTAGGAATCTTTAAAATTGTTTGTACTGGATGATTAAACATTGAAAATGTTTCCCATAATTTGTACTGGAAACTTAAACATTGGGGATATTTGCCATAATTTATCCGAGAAATTTAAAGATTTGGATGTTTTCCATGATTTGTTCTAGCAATGACAAATGTGGGAGTGATTTCTGTAATATGTACTAGAAATAGAAAATTTGACAATCTTGTGCCATAATTTGTGAGAGAAACAAACATTGGACGTTTTTTTGCCACAACGTATTTGGAAATTAAACTTTGGGACTGTTTGCCATGATTTATACTGAAAATTTGACCTTTGGACATTTAAATATTTGCCATAGTTTGTGCTGGGAATTTGAACATTGGGAATGTTTCCCATAATTTTTGTGAGAAATTAAAAGTATGAGAATGTTTGGCACAGTTTTTGCAGAAAATCTATATATCGGAACTATTTTTCTTACTTATTAATCTATGCTGGAAATTGAAACATTTGCAATGTTTTTCCTAATTTCTACCAGAAATGTAAACAGTAGATTATTTTGCCATAATTGGTACTGGAATTTGAACATTGGAAATTATTATATTTGATTATTTTACGCTGAAATTTAAATTTCTGTGAATGTTTTTCATAATCTGTGCTGAAAAATAAAAAATATTGACGATGTTTTTCATTCAATTTCTGCTGGGAATTTAAACGTTGGGAATTTTTGGCCATGATCTGTGCTGGAAATTAAAACATAGGACAAGTTTATGCCAAATTGTATACTGAAATATAAAACATTAGAATTTTATTCCCCTATGATTTATGCATTTATGCATTTGTTAAATACAATTTGCAGCATCCATTCCTCTTAGATATCACTCATGCAGGTGATCCTTAACCCTTTGTAGTGCACTTTTAGATGAATATACTCCCTGTTGGTGATATCACGGTGAACTTCAGCGACCTGCTATACCTCACTCAGTGCATTCTTTCTTAAGCATCAGCACGATCAAGCAATAGCGGGCGATAATATCAGACTTTAAAGCAGACTGGGCCTTTTGAGAAAACCGGAAGGAAAAGTTCTTTACTAAAGCTTTAACAATCTTTTGGAAGTGGAGAGATGCTAGAGAAAGGTCTATATGCACGTCAACATGAAACTTCTTGTTGTCACCAGTTTAACTCAAATCATGCACCTTCCGAATAATAAACAACAATTAGAACAACACAACTGTATTGTGCGGATTTAACCTTGTCTAGATAGTGCCGGTTTAAGTCAGAGTAAGTCAGGTGTAGGCGAGGAAATGAATGAGAAGTGCAAATATTTTATGGAAGAAAAAGAAGAGCAGAGGAGGACAGAGAACAACATGTGTTGATAGCTTGAACAACAGAGTTCACTAAAATCACAGGAAATCCCATCGATCCATGACTTTGACCTTGCTCCAGGCGTGAGTTTGCCTCACTTTTTGGCTTGACCCTGTCACAGTGGGTAGGAAATTTATAACTAAAACTCTTTGCTATGAGTGACAGACTCATAGCCAAGTGACCTCGGTACTCTCCAAATAATTAAAGTAGTGAGTAGTGTTAATGATTTAATGGCGCGGGAAAACGCCTGACGTATTTCCGAGTAAGGTTTTTCCTGGAATCTTAAGTTCTGCTTTTACGGCACAATCGGCCATACAAAGCTGATAATGAGAACTTCTAACAAACTGTCTTTGGTGTCATTATAGTCGATGCCTGGTCTAGATCTGACATCTAGAAAGAGAGAGATATCACCCGAACAAAAACAACTACAACAACAACAACAACAACAACAAATAAAAACAAAAACAAATAAGCGCAACAGCAAACAACAACAACAATAAAACAAAAACCAATACCAAAAACAACAACTATTTTTAGAGGCTATCTATGTTTTCTGTAGGTACCACCAACCCGACTAATCTTCAGTTATGGGGCACCCAGAACTTGGACGGAATGGGCTATGTCCAGCTTTTGAATCCAACTACGAATGCCTTTGAATTTGTATGTGAGGATGGCTGGAACCAGGACGCTGCTAGAATAGTGTGTGACCAGCTGTGTTACAGGTAAAGCCAATTTCTAAAATTCGATACAATCAACTGCGGTATAAAAGATGGTCCAAAAGTCATTACTCATTCATATAATATCTTACGTATCCAATACATTTGTGTGCTGTCCTTCACTGTCGCTGCATAATACTATGTGGCACCATGTTCTGTGAGATATTTCCCTAAATACACCAGGAGTTATTGTTCCAAATGCTTTAGTAATAGCTGTCTTCAATTCATCATTAGAATTGTTGTTTAGACACAATGTGGACAGGTAAGAACTTTCGGACTATCCTGTAGATGCATTTAGATTGATAATGTTTTACAACTATACTTAATTGTTAGAACTCTGTTTACACTTTTAATCAGAAATCTCTACCAGCAATAAATGGTATTTCTACTAGTATACCCAGTTTCTAGAGTTCTGTGGAAGCGATTGCTTTTTAGATACATTTATATTTATAATGTTTTATAGCTATACTTAATTGTTTTGAACTCCGTGTACGCTTTTCCAACAACTATATTTTTACTAGTATACCCATTTTCTAACTCTCTATAGAAGCAACTGTGTTATTCATAATTTATATTTACAATGTGTTTTAGGAATACTTGTTCAAAATTCTGCGTATACTTTTTAAATCAGAAAAAAATCTTTTCCATAACTAGTTTATAGTTTAAACCTATTATCTAGAATTCTATATTACAGACATACTTTTTATCTAAAATTCTATACCTGCAACTGTATTCTAATTAAACTTGTTATAAAGAATTCTATACCAACAATTGTATTATAACTAAACTTTTTATATAAAATTTTGCACGAGCAGCTATACTATAATTAAATTTGTTTTTCAGAATTCTTTATCAGCAACTATATTATGAATAGTCTAAACTTCTGTTCCAGCACCTGTATTCTAATTAAGATTGTTATCTAAAATTTTATGTTGGCAGCTATGCTATAGCTATATTGTGATTTATAATTCTTTTCCAGCAACTATAGTACATTTAAAATTGTTATCTACAATTCTATACCAATACATGCATTCTAATTAAATTTGTTGTCTAGAATTTTATATTAGCAGCTATACTATAATTATATTTGTCATTTAAAATTCTACACCAGCAACCATATTATAATTAAAATTGTTATCTAGAATCTGAAATAGTAATTTTATTATGTATACTCATGGTCTAGAATTCTAATGTGCTTTTATTTATTTATTTATTTTTTTCAGTCTAGAAAAATGGGGTTATATCGACTTTAAGAGGGTGCTCAGCAAATTTGAGCTAAATCGGTCCAAAATGAAGTCGTGATAACTCATGCAAAAATGAGCTTGTTGCTATTTCAGTTAAAACGTATTACAAACTTACATAATATATAAAATAGTTAAATACATCAAACGTCTTCAACAAATATTTTTTTTCTATTAAAAAAAAAGTGAAGAAATATAGAGTGTGGAAAATTTTTCCAAACAGTGGCATCTCTGCCTGGTCTTTAATGTGGGTTACATTCACATGAGACCTCCAAAACATATTTGCCATTATCTGAGAAGACTAAATGTCATACTTCCCTACCCACGAAGCAGGGAACCATGAAGCCATACATATACAAAATGGTTCAAATCTTTCCCATTTGCATCAGCACATTCGAATTCGTGACATTTTATCAAAAGGCAGATGTTTAAGCCCTTAGCACCGTGCCCCGAGAATTCTCTGCAAGCTGCTGCATTATACGTGTACTCTTTAAACTGATATCACGTTAAGTAGTATGTATAAAATGGGAACAGGAATTTTCATATATGTATATATATATTGTTAGTGCATCTGATTGGTAGCCATTTGGGAGTTCTTACTATTTACTATCAGCCTCTGTTGCGCCTCGTTTATCAAAGAGCTTTTGTTTTTACATTTTCTAGGGACCCTTTTTTTTTTTTAATTTCTGTATTTTATATTCTTTTTTTTTTTATTCAGGCAAATGGTAATAACGAGGAAAAGTGTGGGGTTATTTTTCTTTTCTTTTCTGTCTTTCCTTCTTTCTTTCTTCCTTCGTTTCTTTCTTTCTTTCTAATTCTTTCTTTCTTTCTTTGTTTACAGAAATAGCTTAAACTGTGTGCGTGCAGTAAAGGGAAGTGATTGGGAAAATTTTTTACCGATCCAGTTACTTCCCTTCGTCTGTCAAAAAAGACTGTAGTCAAGCATGAAGAAGACCAAAATGTTTCCCTCATTTTATTAGAAATGTAAAGCCAAACAAAAAAAAAAATCGACATTGTTTGAACCAGAGTAGAAACCATTTTCTTGGTCATGAATTTTTCTTTTTTTTTTTTTTTTTAATTTTTAGAAAACACAGTGGTGAATGCTTCTTTCTTAACTAAGTCTGCACAGTAATCCGTTTGAGGACAACAAGGGGAAGTAATGAGGCTGATCAAAAACATGTCCCATTACTTCCCTTTACTGGGTATACATAATATTATTATGTTGCAGCTATTCATCTTTGAAAAGGTTTGATGATAATATTATTTTTGTTAATTTTTCTAGGAGGAAACTTGATTTAGACAGCGGTGTCTCGGCCTATTCTTCATCGGACTGTCAAGGGCTCTTTAAAATGCATAACATATACACAGGACCTTCGAAATATATTTGGCAATATCCGAAAATTAGATATCGGATATCCTTACCAAGGAAGCTAGGTGACCATTAAGTCATTGAAACAACAACAACGACCACAACAACAACAACAAAACAGTTTATACTTTTTCCCATCCACCGGCAACACACGAACCGCATCCGTTTTTTTTTTCTTTACCAAGAGGCAGATGCCTAGCCCCTCGGCCAAGGAAGATCTCACATGTATGATATGCACACCCCATAACACACTATCTCAATCGTTGTGAGGACCAAGGATAATAATTTTGAGGAATTAACGATATCCCTTTCAAGTTGCTTGTAATCACATTGTTATTATTATTATTATTATTATTATTTTGTGCTCAATATTTTGAAAAATGAACAGGGTTCTGTACTTTATGGTGAAGAACAAAAGAAGATGTTTGTGTCATCATAACTGGTTAGCTGATTAGATGGTTTAAGGGATATACCTTATCACTCAACGTACTTTCGCCATTTTGCAGTTCTCCAGGGTTCACTCCCCTCCCAGCTGTGATGACCAATTCGGTGACATATCCCAGCCCGCGAGCGATATTTGTAGGCAGAATAGATTGTGCTGGCACCGAGACCGACATTTTCAACTGTCCCAGGGACCCAGGTCCGGGTGTCTGCAGTCCAGCTAATTCCGCTTTGGCTGGTGTGCAGTGTCTGCCTCTGCCTCCCGCCACAAGTAAGTCTTTAGCAGATATGCCTGTCCTTTCCATTTTAGCAGATATGCTTTTCCCTTTCCAGTTTAGCAGATATGCCTTCCCTTTCCAGTTTAGCAGATATGCTTTCCCTTTCCAGTTTAGGAGATATGCCTTACCGTTCCAGTTTAGCAGATATGTCTTCCCTTTCCAGCTTAGCAGATAAGCCTGCCCTTTCCAGTTTAGCAGATATGCCTTACCGTTCCAGTTTAGCAGATATGCCTGTCCTTTCCAGTTTAGCAGATATGCTTTCCCTTTCCAGTTTAGCAGATATGCCTTACCTTTCTAGTTTAGCAAATATGCCTTCCCTTTCCAGTTTAGCAGATATGCCTTCCCTTTCCAGCATCTACACCATCCCAGTTGCAACCATAATTTCGCTGGGCAAGCCATGTAAGTTTGCATGTCAGACCAATGGATTCCTGAGCGACAAATTAAAATTTTATGGAACATCACACCAAGGGAAGCTCTTCCTAAAATTCCAAGATATATCAATATCTCGTTGAAGACTTTTAACACCTGCACTCGGGAGCAGACTACCTGAAACAGGGGGAGTTGGAGAGAAACGGAGGGAGGGGGAGGGAGGGGGATATCTATACTATAAATCTGCAACAAAACTCATAAACGGCTTATGAACCCGAAAACTACTGAATGTATCTATATAACATTTAGCACACAACATTGTTGCATAAAGATCTTTGTTTTTACTTACATGAAACCGAAAAAAGCTTACAATGTTTGATGTTATTCTTAATAGGCAGTAATAATTGAATAGTAAACTCGCGAGAATGTTTGATCCGAATTGTACATTCGAGAGACTGGCGCATTCAAAACAGGAAATACCTCTGGTAACATTCAGTTTAATCATCCAAAATATCAAGATCGAGGTGAGCACGCTTGCCATACACCTCCGTCGCAATGCAATATCGATTTGACCTATATATAATATCTCCTGCTTGGGCTGGGAGTTCTCTTCTAGCGGGTTCATAAGAGTGCAAAGAAATTTGGAATTTGGAAATTTTCCCTGGACACCGGCATCTCCGGGCTCCACCCTCCATCCGTATTTTCAACTTTACGTGTGTGAGGTGTGCTCGAGATCTCCAAAATTTATATATGCTTGTCATTATCCAAGAAGGTCTTCTATCTATAAAGCCGTTGAGTCAATAATTAAAAAAAAAAGCAGGTTCTATTCTTCAGAATCCCCCCAAAAAGATTCAACCCCTGAGCACTTTGAAACTGACATTTAGAGGCAGATGCCAAACCCCCGGTCACTACGCCCTCCCTAAGGGTATTGTTATACCGATACGCACGTTTTCTGGGCAAAGAGATGAGTGCGAGGAGAAATGTGGTTATACTTATAGGGGAGGTTGGTACTTTTTCGCCCTATGTACTATTTCGCCCATCTAAGATAAATCGGTCTTTTTTTTTAAGGTTTAAAAATTAGTTTAACTAGTGAAATATCAACAGTTTTTTTTATTTCAGTTGAAACTAAAACATCTTTTGATATTTCACTGGTTAAAATAATTTCTCGACCTTAAAAAAGACCGATGTATCTTAGGTGGGCGAAAAAGGACACAGGGCGAAAAAATACCAACCTCCACTAGTACGCTGTGTGTTCAAAAACCTACAAATGACTGACGTAAGACAAGCACACATGATTTTTTTTTCATCCGACATTCATAGTGCTTGCACGAGTATGAGCTACCTTGACCATGCAGATAGGAACAAAGAAGGAATTCTCATTCCCACGCGTTTTCTATCGGTGGGCACAGAAATTGCATGTGTTAATGCACACGTACCGCACGGCTGTTCCAATATCTCCACAATAAATATTTAGTATAATCTAATTTTCAGTCTCCTAAATGTTCAGTAGACATAGATGTTCAGTAGACATCACTGTTCAGTAGACATAAATGTTCAGTAGTCATCACTGTTCAGTAGACATAAGTATTCAGTAGACATGAGTGCTCAATAGACATAAGTATTCAGTAGACATAAGTGTTCTATAGACGTAAGTATTCAGTCAACATAGATGTTCAGTAGACATAAGTGTTCAGTAGACATCAAAACCTAGCAGGTAAAGATCAGGCGTGACGGTGGCCCAGACTTTAAAATAAATCATTTTTAAGAAGCCGGAGCTAAAGTTTGCTGAAGTAACTTTCATACTCCCCTAGCAGCTACTACCACAACTATGGCTCTTTTTGGCTAGATATACCATTGAGACAGTTTTATGTTCTGCTTGAGTGCCATAGTCAGGTATATAGATTGATTGTCATCTTATGCTCCTGTGATGTCTGCGTGAGTAAAATATATGATGTTTGATAAGCATGGCCCTGCAGTATCTTTAAAAAAAGGGGGTCAATTTTCAGATTTTCTGGTTTCAAAACACTTCATCAGCTGCGTACTATTGGCCACTTCTCCACGCATACTGACATAAGTCAGACTTATACCAGAGGACAACGCATGTATCATGGTATTCATGAGCAAAGGAACTATCCGAAAATGTCATTAAAAGGAAAAATTAAAAAAAAAGAAATGCTTTACATGAATTCTGCATTTTTGATTTAGTAGAATTATGGTGGCATAACAGACACTAAAATCCTTATCAGTCTAATACTAACATTCTCTGGCTATAGTTGGGCACCCAATTTAACCTGGGTTGAGTCAGGAAATGTGTGCAACTGGTCTTTCTCGCGGATAAAGTGTCAAACCCATTGGGCTTCGAATCCGATAATTTTCATCCCGAGTCCAACAATCGAACCACAAGGTCACCATAACCACATTTCCAAACTTGCATATTAATTGTATCCCGTGGCAATAAGTGCATTCTAAATCTACATGCACTATCTAGACATCTATACCACCAACTGCATTTTAGATGTACTGTTACCATCCTGGTAAAACTGATATTTGGTGTTTTTTTTCCTGCATAATTTTGTTCGTAATTAATGATTATCTTTTAAATTTTGCATGACTTTCTGAACTTTTGTGTTTTTAAGTGCCGGGCTATGACAATGAGACTTTTGAGACACTATTTAAAGTCCAGAATCTGGTTTTAGAACTTGTTTATTCTCTTAGACTGCAAACTCTCAGTAGCTAAATCTCTGTAAATTCATGCTTTCCGCTGCCGAAGAATGTCACTTGTTTGAAAACTTAAGGAAAACTATTTTCAACAATTAAGTCAGTAACTACGTCTATTGCAACTTTACAGCAAACAACAATAACAACCCCAATGAGCCGGACGTTACCTGCAACACCGACAACGTTACTGTTGTCTTTGACACTGCCTTATTCCCCGGCATCACAGCCGCCGACATCAACATCTTCCCAGCCCCTCCTGCTTCCTGCGTCAGTTCCAAAACTGGCAGCAGCTCCCAGGTGTCCATTACCTGGGATGTGAACAGCAACTGTGGCACAACCATCTCGGTAGGTCAAGAAAAGCTCATTTAGTTCCCACCATTGACATCGTCAATATTATCATCGTCCATCATCGCCATCTTCACTATCATCATTTTGTAGTAGTGTCTTTGAAGAACACGAAGACTGTCAACCGGTATTTAGATTGAATGAAAAGGTCACAAAATGAAAAAAATACATAGACGAATAAAAGCATAAATAAATGGAAACTGAAAAATAATAAATAAATAAATAAATAAAAGAAACGAAATAAAGTTTCCAAATTGTTTAATCTACTTGTTTCTTCTATCATCATTATACCGAAATGTAAAGTTTTAGGTCCCTGACAGCTGGTACAAACCCATCTTTGAAAGTTTGACTGTCTTAACTGCCTCTGCTCCTGGATAACATTACTTTGGGATTTGAGGCAAACTTGATTTTAATGAAATTAGATGATTGAAATCTATGACGAAGGGCTTATTAGAAAAATCTTGAAACATTGTCAAAATACGGAAATCAGACACTCCTCAATGAAAATTAAGTTGATCATGAATGCTGACGTTGTTTAACTTCACAATATCAAAATGTAGCAGTTTAAAAAATTTGGCTCTGGAGGATGGCGACGTTCTGTCACTGTGTGACTAGAGTTGGATCAGAATTCATTCTCCATTGTGTTCTTATTTTTAATATATTGCCATAATTATGTACAATATATTACAAACAAGCATCCATATCAGGTTCATCAACATGATCCTGATTTTGAGACTGCTGACACGTCCGTTTTTTTTTTGTTTTTTTTTTATTTAAATGAAAAATTTAATTTAGGACTGAATGTTTAACAGTTCCTGTTCTCTGTATGTGATGTTGTATAAATCTATACCATCTAGTGTAAGATATTGTTACATGACACCATATTATTATTATTATTATAATTATTATGTTATTCCATACACAGTCCAACAGCAGCCACATCATCTTCAGGAACGTCATCCGTTATTTCTGGATCGACCCTTCATCACCCTATTACAGCGCTTATCAAAACATCAGGTGAGCAACATCATCACCACCGTCATCATCATCATCATGAATTATCTTTGCCTTCTGTCTATCTATCTTTTATTTTTCGGTCTGTCTTTCTTTCTTTTTTCTTTCTTTACTTTCTTTAAATTGCTGTATTTAATTATTTACTGATTCATTTATTTGTCATTTATTATAAATTAATTAATTAATTAATTAATTTATTTGTTATGTATTTAATTTTAGTTTTGAAAATTGAGACTATCGGGAGCCTACGTTTTGAGGTGATCAAATAGAATTGTAGGATTTTCATGTTCTGATCTTCTATATTCTTTGGGTGTGCAGGTAAATCTGTAGGGACGGCACATAATAAATACAAAAGAGAGTAGCATCGGTTTAATTAAGGACGTGTTCATCATTCAATGCACATATTCAAGACTTTCAAGTAACACATATTTTTTCCAATAGCGAGATACTCAGCATAATTTTGCCATTTGGTGTAAATTGACATTTCTTTACTAGTATCAATATCCGTTTTCTGTCCGCTGGTAGCCTCAGGTGTTGCAGGGAGTTGTAGATCTCTGTCAGCCACAAGGCGGGTAATCTGCAGGAGGGAGATGTTATGAGCTCTGAGGCTGCCTGCTACAGAATTATTCCAGCATTGTTTTTGTTGGAATTCGCCTATCCAGCCAGAGTATCTGGTGTTGTAAGCTCTGATGGGTAGTTGGTTTAGAGGCATCGGTATGAGAAGTCTAAATCATTTGATTTTCTGGTATTCGATGTATTGAAAGAAGTGTTCCTACCATCATCAATAGTTCATATTCGACTAAGCACAAACGTGGAAATCCCCAGCGGAGTGTTTGTACCCCCTGCTAACAATAGAATACTCACTTATGTGTATGTGTTACGGGCCACCACGAAATCCCACAACAATAGTAGAACACAGAATTTCGAGAAATACCCGATGCCTGGAAGTACGTATGTCATTAAATCATTAACACTAGTCACGACTACTATTATTTGGGGAGCATCTGGGTTCAATAGGCTCAAAGCGAAGAGTTTTAGTCATACATTTCCTACCCACCGTAACAAGAGTAAACCGAAAAGTGATGCAAATTTGTGAACAGTTTGGAGTGTTTCTATCCCCTGCTAAAAATGGACTCGGGGATTTCCAGCCTTTCGCTTGGTCGGAACAAATCAATTCTTAAACATGAATGTTATCATAAAACAAACACTGATCTCTCAGCAAATCCTACGGATACTCTTAGAGCAAGTTATAATTTTAGTTATAGTTGGAGTCTCTTATGTGCACCGACTTCTCCAACAATACACTAAGAATGTTCTTCCTTGGCAGATATGAGGTGTCCTGCACTACGCCGAAGGCATACACGGTGACTAATCAATACCAGCCTTTCACAGAATCTCCATTAAGACAGATTTCCAGCTGGTTCAACCTCACGGTAAGTGGTTTAAATGTATAAACACAGTGCCTCCGTCTCCAGTCTGTTTCAATCTGGGCTCAGGCTAACTATCGAGTGATGTCACTCCCGCCTCCAAAATAAAAATCAACACTAAATTAAACTAATAAAATTAATATACAATGTACTATAAACTAATAAGACTAAGTTATTTGTGGTGCATCCATTTAGGATCTTATTCAATCTCATTTCATACTCTTTTATAATTATGTAATGTTAAAGTATTAATCTATATGTTAAAAATGGGAGGGAGGTCAGTGACCATTTAGACGGAACCGAGACCGAAGCAATCAGAGACAGATACCCTGTGTTTGCACGCTTAGTGGCTCTAAAAAAACAGGTGCAAAGATGATTGAGGGAATGGTAGAGTGGTAATGATAGAAGTGATTGGGTGATCTGAGTGCCTGTGACTTATTGGGTGTAGGAGGAGGCGGGGGGGGGGGGGGTCACTATGGACAACTTGATAGCCGTTGTCCATTCGCTGCTGTCTTCTACCATTGTCAGGAAGGGGAGATCGTTGTGCCCAGCCCTATTACTTCCCCTTGTCGGACAAAAGAGATGTTGAACAAGCAGTGTAAACAGGAAAAAAAATCACTTTTGCGCTCATTACTTGAAACATACACTATGAAAGACTCAACCCTCAAAAACATTATGGGATAAAGAACATGTTTTCTTCTTATTGTTATAATTTTTTTTTGGTGATCAACCTTTCGAACGACACAAAGTAAGGGGATATAAATTCCTCTTTAAACTGCTTGCTTATTAGCTTTTTTTTTCTGGCAAAGAGAAGTAATCGAACTGGGCACAGTGATCTCCCATTTGTCGACAGACTGGTGTGTCTAATATTTGCGTCTACAAAGAGAAGGTCAGCCGGGCTATTGCCCATACGTATGACGTCATACTGCACGAACTTTTGCGTTAGGGTGATGATTAAGGTTAGGGTTAGGGTAAGGATTAAGGTTAGGGTTAGTGTTAGTATTAGGATATATAAAATAACAATAACTTATTTAGATCGATCTAAATCTAGATTTGCATAAAAAACAAAAAAATGTCATGTTTGTAAACACAGCTGATTGCCGTTTCCGCACATGCGCATTAGGCCGGCTGACCTTCTGTCTGTAGACGAACGTGTCTGATCATTGACGTTATCCTCCCGACCTTGTCATATTTATCGTCTTATATCTAAAAAATGATAGAAGGGAATTTAAGTTTTCTCGATAGTTGTTTCTCTCTCTCTCTCTCTCTTTTTTAACGAATTTTGAAAATGTCATATATGAGAAATGTACAAAATTGGCATTTTAAT
>JBCEWB010069021.1:0-13328 GCA_039654565.1 Peronia peronii | reverse complement strand
TATCTATCTATCTATCTATCTATCTATCTATCTATCTATCTATCTATCTATCTATCTGTCTTTCTATCTATCTATCTGTCTATCTATTTGTCTGTCTGTCTGTCGTCTGTCTGTTTGTCTGTCTTCTGCCTGCCTGACTGCCTGCCTGCCTGCCTGGCTGTCCGCCTGGCTGTCTATCTGTTTTCTATCCATCTTTCTGTCATTCTGCCCGTCCGTCTGTCTAACCATTCTTCTGTGTGTTTGTTTTCTGTCTTGACTATTTATGTGTTCCCTTGTTACATGACAGCACTGAGAAGGATCAATTTCTTTCATTCAGTATTGCGTATTTCCTACACGTAACTGAACATGAAAGAAAATATTCAATACAAGCGTTACAAGAGGCTTGAAATCGGTGAAATGTCAAGCAGTGCTAGCTCATGTCAAATTTCAATAACCTGAATGTCGAGTTGTGACGTTGTCAGTGTTGCATTGACTCTCAACGGGCTTTCAGCACAGCCGTATTTGGCTTCGTCTAAGGCGTGTTGATAGAAACTGGGATAATCAAGACCGGCGGTTTCTCTCATTGTTTGAAGGAGAGAGAAATTTCAAGTCCGCATTCAAGTTTGCCGAGTATTTTTTGTGCCGTCATCAGTCGCGACGATTCCTTGCCATACAAAGTTTTTACATCACTTGCATTTTTAGAGTCAAACTCTGCTTGCCTGATTGGCTGGCGAAAATTCGGTTTCTGGTCAACAGCGACAATTTTTTGTCCATGGATCATCTTAGGCCCCGAGCTGAGTTTATCAGAATTCATGTCAAAAACGATCTGGAAAGCTAATGACTTCAGGGATGGTAACTGGTTGATCTGGGGAAAGCTCGTTATGGCATTTTGTTGCATTAAAAGATCAATGTATCAGATTTTATTCATTGAGTGTTCGATTTAAGCGTTGCTCCCATATGGTGACTCGTAATATCATAGATACAAGGAAGGAAGAAACTGAAGCTTTAGTTTGATTTGAGTGAGGAATCTGGAGGATGAGGGAAAAAAAACGAAAGTCAAATGTTAGAAAAGAAAACAACAGAAAATTAGGAGAGATGAAGACATCGGCGTGGATAAGTAGGGGTTGGCAGAATGGAGCATCGATGGAGGTTAGAGAGTAAGGCAGAAACAAAAGGAGAGGATAAAAGAAAAGACACAAAGAGGATAGGCGAGAAAGAGTTGCAGAAAGAAATGAGAACGGGATAGGCAGAAAGAGATATTACATGGAGAGAGAAAGGAATTCAAAAAGGGAGAAAGAAAAAGACTTTAAAGAGAGAGAGAGAGAGAGATAAAGGAAAGATAAAAAGGAGAGAGGGAAGAGACAAAGTGAAAGTAGCGAGTTCGAGGAGGAAACAGTCGGGATGGATTCACAGGCCATTCCTTGTTTATTTTAGTTTTGGCGTTCAACTTTTGGCTGGTGGTGAGTGTTGAATGTGTCCTGGTCACTGTCCAGCTCTGGTCAATCTTGTGTCTGCTCGCCACTGAAATAACGTGCTGTTCTGTATGACGGACCCATAGGAGTTACGGCGACATATTGTCGTGATATTTCCGAACGTTTGATGTTGACTAGTGTTGAAAGTACTGATATCTTCTTTGTTTAAATCTTGAAAATTTATTTTACTTCAGTGGTCGAAGATCATGTGCAGAGACTGGTCTGGTAGCATCATAATAATATCGTATTACTTTAGAGATTCTCGTTTACTATCGTATCATATAAATATATCGTGCTAGAACTAGTCATGGAATATCTCCTCAGTAGTCTCGGTGGAGTATTTTTGTGTAAACTGTTATCGGCTATGACATTCTACTCTTAATCCATAAATATTTGCTCGAATATCTCTCTCGCGGCATTATCAAAATACAGAATTACATGTCAGAGTATTTTAGAAGTACGTCATGTAAATCGTCTTAATAACTTCTTTGTGCGTGTCTTGATACACTGAGTGTAGAATTACCTGTGCTGTGTGAGAATTACGTCTGATCTCTGAATAATGTCGAAGCCCAATGTAAGATAAGAGAGACGATGACAGACGATGAGAGGAGGGAAGAGAAATGATGAGAGGTGGAGGAGATGACTGAGCCTTTAACACAGAAATCATTCTACAACAGCAATCAATGTGGTTGTCAAGGACTACACCAATTGTTTGCATGGTAGGCTAGTTGTAGTACAAGCTGCCACCAAGCAGATCATCGATTCAGAATTCCAGGAAAAGAGATTGAGATCCATGTATCAGGGTATCTGTTATTGTTTCAGTCCCCGTATATAACATCGCATGGATTGTAAACGTAAATGTAAATTCTTGTCAGAATGTTTAGGATCATATCCGAAAATCTATAATATTATGTAGCAATAGAAATCGATGTATTTGTGTTTTGCTGAATGGAGATAGAGATATAAGCCAGGAAATATTGCATTATTACTGAGAAAAGGGGGGGGGGGAGATATCTATGTAGAGAAATATAGTGGAAGGGTCAGCATGACATGAATATATCGTATGACATGGCGTCGTCTTTAAAAATAGTCATATCTTTTGTTTCGTTTTTTTTTTCGTTTTTCTTCTTTGTGTTTACATCAGGTTTATGCATATCCCTTTCTGTTATTGTTCGGATACTCGGTATGATTCTAGATGATATTCCGGCACGACATATTTAATCTAACCATGAAAATAACAAGAGATCGATCTGCTAAAAAAAAATATGTCTGCATTTTTCTGCGTTCTCTCCAAACAGTAGCAACATAGTTGTCCTTCCTGGCATTTAAGGCTGAAATGTCATTTCTTGAAGAAGAATGGATTTCACTGAAGTGAAACTGGTATTTCAAAAGTCTCTCGCAACACTTACTTAGAGAGTTCAAGCCAAACATATTCGGATGTGAATGTAGCCCGTGCTTGAGTGTTACCTTTCACTAAAGATGATAACATAGTCTTTGCTTACATGGCTGGCGAGCCAAACTGCCTCTGAACAGAGCTGTTGTCCTTCCTGAAAGTTGAAACTAACCCCTGGCTGTCACGGTCTACTTGAAGGAAAGAATGTGACAGATGACACAAACCCTATTGTTTTCCGCTGTACTCGACAATGGGCACTTAATTATATTTAAAATATGGTGTATTTCAGTGTGCTGGATCCTTTATCCCTGTTTGCTGTTTGAGGAGACTCATTAATAAGGAACGAAACATATAGTGGAAGAAAAACAGTTACCTATTAGTAGTGAAAAGCTTGCGGACGCCAGGCCTAAATGGGAAACAGTTTCTCTTGTGTCATATGCAAAGTGACAGTGACCAGGTGTAAATTGAAAAATTCCACCTTATTTATTAAAAGTTGCCAAAGGGAAGTCTGAAAATGCCCACTTTCTGTCGTATATAAACTTGCAGAACCAGACGTGGATAGAAAAAAAAAAACATTCACCATATGACTTACGAACAATTAGTATAGCCAGGTATAATCTTGTGCAGGTATAAAACGGAAAAAGCTCCTTTTTTTACACGTACAAAATTGCAGTAGTTAAAGTATAGGCTGGAAAATTACACCTGTTGACCTACACAAGTAACAGCACGGTAGCCAGATAGGATGAAAAAGACCCCGGCGTGATGTCCACAAAGTTGCAGTCACCAGGTCTATGACTTTGACTTTGTTCATTTTGTTAAAATTTCCAACATTGCTGAGTGTGTAAATTGTGTCCATGGCGGGCTGTGGGCATTCCGGGGGAAACTCCTTGCACTGCCAACACAATAGCAAATTCTCTGAAACGAAAAACATTGCGGAGTACTTTTACTTCAGTTTGAAATCATCTGCATTGTCTCAGTGGCCTTTGAATATCCCTACTTCACTCCGACCTGAGTTTTTTTCCGATAAATTTGTCGGAAGTAATCTCGGGTCAAATTCTTGTTGATATCGAAAAGTGGAATTTTTAAAAACACTGATGTTTCTAAAATTAATGTTAAACATTACTGAAGTTACTAACAAAGACGCTAACATTTGTGAGTGCTGAGTTAACAGACCATCACAAAAACTTAATGGATAGTGTGAGCTTTTTCTCCTGGGACACCACAAATAGCACGATTTTGCCCCGGACTTTCTGAGGTGTCATTCAGGTAAACATGCAGGAAAAAGAAAACAAAAAAACGAAAACGAGAGGGACACATGATCCATTTTCAGAGGTCGGCGTCAAACAAAACAATGGCTTCACCTGGCCAGAAGACGGGAGTTATCCCCTCCTTAAAACCTGGCGTCCAGATTTATCTAGTTGTCACCAAGAGTCGTCTCCTCTTGGCCCTGTTTTCACATCGGAAAATGTGAACGAAATATTAGTGGGAATTCCATTTTGCTTTAGCTTAGAAGTATCAATAGGCGATCTGCCTAAAGAGTGAGTTGTGCCTTAGACTTTGACATAAGTATTGGCTTTCAAATGATCTTCCCCACGGTAACAAAATACTCATCTTATATTACCATATAGCCAACGCTGTCATTTCTTGAAGATAGATCGGTATCATTTTTTATACAATGACACTTGTAATTCTGACATTTCTGGAGTTTACCTTTACGAGCTCAGAGTGATGGTATGAGTAATTCACGGTATCGAATGGCTCAGTAAGGTCTGAAACCACTGAAACGTAGATTTTCCTTTTTTACATAAGAAGATTTTTATGCTATGCAACACAGACTGTCAATAATACTTTTCCTAATAAACTATTTTCAGTCAGTTTTAAATGGTCTCATTCTTCACTTGTTTATATTCATGAGCTCTTCAAGATTACATATACGCCGTTTTCTAGTGTTCGTCGATACCTGGAGTTTTAATGAAGTAACCTCTGCCTTCACCGACAGCAGCCGCGTGGATTTGTTGAAATCGTTGACCGTTGTCACAGTTCACAAGCAGATCGTCTGTGTGGCTGCTCACATCTGGTGATTTCGCGGAGCAAAGACTGAAAACGGTGAAATATCTGAGTCTTCCTTGTCACCCATTAGACTATTGTCAGTGTAATTTGGAATATCAGTGCGTACAGGCTGCTGAGTTCCTGCATAGCTAGTGATTTACCGATAACCGAAGAAATATAAAAATATAATACGACAGGAATAATAACTTTACTTAATGTATCTGAACGGTGCTGTTTCTTTTTTTTTTTACACTGTTTTTCCACGACAGAAATAATAAGTACATGTACTTCACCTTGCGTATCTTGACAATGCTGTTGTTATTTATTATTATTATTATTATTTTGACGCGTTTTATTTACAAAGAGCTTCAAGCAGGGCCTGTGCAGTAAATGCACAATGGGCTTTAACTTGACTATAGCAAACACTTGTGGATAGGATTTATTGTGCTAGCACAACAGCATTTCAAACGGTGTTGACACTCTATAAATCTCAACAGATCAGTATTCAAAGTAACAGCCTTGAACTGTTCTTTACATTCTTGGAGGTGAACGAGTGGCTTTATGTTTAGAAGTGCGATAGATGACTGTTTATGTCAAGCAAAGTAATACGTGTGTGTGTGCGGGGAGGGGGTGGAAATGAGGGGGTGGTGTGTGGGTGTGTGCATGAGAGAGAGACGGAAAGAGAGAGGGGCAGAGACAATGACAGTCCATGTATGAATGAGCTCTATATGGGGGAAGCAGTATAGGCGTAGGGTAGTGTGGATGTATAGACTATTCTATACGTTATTGACTCCCTCACAAGATACAGGCAACTGTTTGTGTTTAAGACCAAGTCTTAGTGTCTACGTTAAATGTTACTTTCATTAGTTAGACGTTTGCAAGAAATAATCATGTTTCTTTAGCTTACGCCCTTAGCGCATTCTGGATTTGTTCATTGGGAAGCTCGTGGTAGCCACAAAAAAGGTATTGAGGTAAAATTCAAGCATTTGGATAATTTCACCACTGCGGTATAGAGAAGCATAGAATATTATTATAGTAAAAATTCTGTGCGATTTGTTGGAAAATGTATATTCCCTACCGTATCTCTGTTAATTCTATTCAGGTCACACAATTTGCTCCTTCTCTGCAAACCAGTTAATTTGTAGGACATATTGATCACAGTGACTATTAGAAGGCCGTATGTTCTTTTTCAATTGGATGATGTTCATATTGTGAAAAAGAACAGTCATGTTTTTTAAATCACAACGACATCGGACTGTAGACTCCATTATGAGTCCGAGGATCTGATTTTGAGTGTGTGATTCACATTCTGACTGGATTTGTATTGAGGCCACAGACGTCGGCAAGTTTTTAACTGAAAACTGCCAGTATTCGGGATGGCGTTTTTCAGCCGTTACTCCTCGGCGCCTTCGCTGAAACAGATCGATGACAACACTTATTGTATTGTTGGTTTGAATAGCCCAACGGACGAAGAAGATGAGGAAGAGGAAGGGGAGATGCAGTATGAGGCAGATGGAAGAGAGAAAAGCTCAGACATTGACATCGAGAGCCCGGAAGTCGATACCGATAAGGGTTCTGCTTCCGGGGAGAGCGCTGACGTTACCCTGCAGGTACCTGTTCTCGCAGACATGTCGCCTGTGAGCGAATCCGACGCTTCTCCGACGATAACTTTGCGGGACAAGAAAAAGAAACGTCGGGCTCCCCTTCCTCCGGACATGTCACCCACCCTAGCAGTAAGACACAGCTACGCCTTGGGTATGCAGGGTCTGCGTCTTCGAACCTCTACGGACGCAGAATCAACGACATCTGAGACCAGACTTTACTACCAAACATCCACAGACAGCGAACCTGTGATTCCAGAGTCTGCCCGGGGCTCCAACTTTCCAGGGGAATTAGCTGGCGTGGACAATCTCCATCATTTGTCTTTGCGACGTCGCCCTATTGACCCCCCTCTGGCTAGATCCCCTCGAGAACGATCCAGACTTGTCAAAATACGGGACGCTTTTCGCTCCCCTCAGATCGTTCGGAGGAAATCGAAGAAGGAGAAAAGTGGCGAAAACAAGTCACCTCGAGTGGGAAAGCTCAAATCAGATGAAAGCCAATCGCCCAAGTGGAGAAAGTCCAAGGCAGATGAAGAAAGCAAATCGCCAAAGTTCAGAAAAAGTGGGGGGTTTGAACCTCTACCAGAAATGTCCGATTGGATTTTAGCTTTCGGTTACAATGACCTGGGAATGGAGCAGGAGTTTGAAGTAAGTCCATCTTCTATCCCTCTTATACTCTATCTCTCTCTCTCTCTCTGTCTCTGTCTCTGTCTGTCTGTCTGTCTGTCTGTCTGTCTGTCTCTCTCTTTCTCTCTCTCTCTCAAGCCAGCCCCATTTCTCTGAAATATGATATCTATTTCTTTGAATCCATTCATTTTTTTTTGTTACCCTCTAAACATACGGTATCTTTTTGTCTGAATCTTTGACTCTATTTCTCTAGGTTCATGGTATTTAGCTCTCTGTATCTACAAAGTATTTTTCTCTTGTTCCAAGTGTTCTCTCTGGACTCATAACAACTTTCTTTTCTGAATGGATTGTAATCGTCTCAGTAAACTGTGGTTCTTAGGTCTGTCTTGAGAAGTGTGGCCGAGCCATCATTTGCTAAACCTAAGTGTCTTCCTTGAATCTTGATCATTTTATTTTTGTTTATCTCTCTGTCTCCCTCTCCCTCCTCCTCCTCCCCCTCCTCCTCCCCCTCCTCCCCCTCCTCCTCCTCCTCCTCCTCCCCCTCCTCCTCTCTCTCTCTCTTTCTCTCTCTCTCTCAGTGTAACAGAGATTTCCAGTCTCTACAATTCTCTTTTTGGCGATTTCTTATTTCCCTTCCGCCCTCCCCTCCCATTCTCCTTATATACGCAAACATCTGTTTCCATCAAGTTGCTTTACCATTGTATAATTTGTTGCACTGACGTCTTCAGTGTCAATGTGCCCCAGACTTTCTTCCTACCTGAAATTCTGTCATTATCTCCTTTATAAGAGAGAAGCTCATGAGCTCAAAGTAATTAATTTCAGTCCTCGATTTTAGAGTATATCTATTCTTTTAGCCCTTAATTCCATTTGGGATCACCGGGGTGCCAACTGACGAAATGTGCACTATAATCTTTTCCATCCGTCGCAGTTCCGGGTCAGGGCCTGGGTCTCTGCAAATTTTGCTTCCTCCATTCCTGGAGCATCTTTTCTTCTGTCCTTTTCTTTTTTTTTTTTTTTTTTACTTTTCCTTGGAATGCAGTTTTAGCAAGGCCACTGGATCTTTCTATTGTATTGAGCTTTGGCATTTAGTCTGATTGTATCTAAAATACTTTACTAAATTTCTCTCTTTTTGGCGTGGGTATTTTATTGTTTCTGTTTCTTGCTGTGATACTAGAGACTCTTGGCATGTGATATAGTATAATTTGTTTTTTAGCTCAGTTTGGACGTTCACATATATTGTTTCTGTGCTATATAATATGAAAAACGTAATGTTCGTTTGAAAGTGCATCATCATTTGTAAAATAAACACAGTATTAGTGAAACAAAGAAGTCAATAATGAGACAATGACTGTCCTATAATTTGGGCGCAGTGTAGCCGTAATTGTGCTGATGATGCGTCGTAAAATTCAAACACCAGCACATACACCACATCATCTGAGATCGTTTTTTTCTCCCGTTGTAGAACGGGTATACCGATACCAGTAAAGAGTAATCGAACAGGTCATCGCAGTCGTCCCGTTATGTTAAGTTCGAACAAACTGCCCAGCCAGTGGAAAGGAATACAAATCTTCGGTCTTTGTCCCGGGTAGATGATAGATCTTAACACAGCCACCGCTTTTTGCATAGCCATGCATAATTGTAGGCTCCTGGTGGTGTCTATGACGTCACTTGCAGTAACATGGGATCAACTTGTTGCCCTTGGAAATCCTCCACGATAGCAATTAGCCCTCGATTGTCTGACAGGAACACCTGGACTTGAACGTGATTTTGGGAATGTGTTGTAGGGCTGCGAGATTGAGCGTCGATATTGCAAGGCTATTGGGGAGACTCAGAGGAAGAGACAGAGACGAGGTGGGCGGGGGGAGGGGGGGGGGGAGTGTAAGATAGTAGAAATCCAAAGGTCGAGAAACGGCTCACGGCATGGGACTGGGGCTGAGCGGTCGGCTTATGGTCGTGTAGCGTCATGGCGACATATTGTCGGTAGGCATGTCGTGTTTCTTTATATAATGTTAACCTGCACGTAAATAATTTTCGATCTGAACAGCAAATGATAACAAATGATATCTAAAAATTATAATCCGTTACCTCATTCAGTTGAATTCCGGGGCAAACGTTTGTTATTCAGTCTTTCAGGCGCTTTAAACGAATTATCTCAATACCTGTGGGCAAATACAAGCAACTTAGTTATGTGTGACATGTCATACTGTAGTTCATTTTATAGCTAATCTGTCTCAGTCTATAACCTAACATGTCTGTGACACTGTCTGGACTATGTGATGGATCAACAGAACATCTCCCACTCATCCCCCTCCCCCCATTTTTAATTTTTTTTTTCAAAGATTGCCTATATGTGGATATGTCTGCTTTATCCGCCATGCGTTTAAACGGAGTGGATCTGGAGAAGAAGGAAAGAATCTGAAAATAGCTAGAGGAGATTTACCGCCTTGATGTAGGAATTACTTTACATGCTGGATACTTCTATTGACTCGACATTTAATCAGTTTAAATCAACATGCCAAACCTTCAATAAATATCTACCTGTCCTGTGTTTTTCCTGCTCTCCTAGGGGTGTACCTGTGGGACATCGCTACCGGGGACATCTTGCAGGCGCATTTTCACGTTCAATCGTTTACAGAAAATATGACATCATAGACAGAATTTATATAATTTTATCATAGTTAATTCTTCAGTACCCAGAAACTTTCTTGGCCAACGTCCCAGAATCACTTCCAAAAATCACTAATCCAGCCAATAACATTTGTTTTGGTATCCACTATTTGAAGATAGTGAATTTTTAATCTTCAAACCCCGCGTAACCTTCAAGGAAAAAAATATCTCAAGGCATCTGCCATCAGCTTCTTCCTAAAATGGCATGGTCTTGAATTAGAGATGAGACACGCGTTAAACAATTACTAGTGTAGCATTCTGTACAGCTTTCTGTGATGGTGGACATAGCGGTTGGTATTCTGATATATCATAACTGGCTCCTCTAATTAATCTAATGTTTGATTGTGTGTCGTACTAGTTTTTGTCATAGAGTCGCTTTGTTTGCTTTTCATATTTAGATATAGAACTGGTTTTGAGTTTCGTTTCTGGGAGGCCAAGGATCTGATAAAAGTAAAAAGACTTACACCCTGAACTACATACTGAAGGTGTTATCATTAAATAGGCTGCTATAGCCCATCTGATTCCGTCTTTTTTGTGAGGATGATTATCTGTGGGAAGTAAATTCCTGGGATGGTTAGGAAAGAAAGCATTTTTGATGAGGAAATTTTTCATCGTTATGGTAGTTACACACGGTAAAACTTTGACAGTGAGCTACAGGTAGAACTTTTGCTAGTTTTGGACCTTATAATTTTACCATTTATTTGCCTTATATAGAAGCAGACATTGATAAATTTTGGGTGCCCCCCAAACATGATTAGATAACAAAGCATACCCCACTTGAGAGCACTTGTATTGATTCGGTTGAAAAGTTGAAATGGCAAAGATGCTGTGGTGATGTTTCTGTCATTAAGTCTATGGAATCTGACACATGGAATGTGTGCTATCGAATCTTTTTTCCCTGCAAGAGAGGCAGAAAACACAGTTGTTGTAATTGCATGGAGTTGCGTTCACGCCAAGAAGTAAATACTGACCATGGGACACAATTTGTGACGTCACTCTTATTCTACGTTCTGCATTACTGGTGTCCTCTGTGTTCGCTACAGGGCACAAGGGGAAAGCAGAAATTCCGCCAGAAGGTTAAAGTCATCCTACAATGTTACTGATGGTCCATCCCTAACAGGGGATGAGAGAGAGAGAGACCTCCGTTTCATCCTTTAATACAGTGCTTAACATGCATTGGTGGTTACGTCAACTTTGACGCTTCCATATGATATTAACCCTCTTCAAACCTATAGCTAAATTTGAGATAGATTATATTAGTTTCCTATCGAAAAACACCCTGGAGTTCATTCTTACTTTGATGCGATACTGTGCATGTGTCGATTGTTATTGCCAGACGTCAAGCGGCCCTGTGACGTCAGTCCTCTCCAGCCAATGACGAAGTTTCTGAAAGATCACGTTAGTTTCTTGCTGATAAACACCACGAGGGTTCAGCTTCACCTTGACATGATACAATACTTTACATACATGGCTTGTTGCTGCAAGATGTGACTCGGCTGTGAAATGCTGGTTCTCTGCAGCTCATGTAAGAAAGATCACATTAATTCTTTCTTGAAAAACATCCTGGAGTTCTGCGTCATTGCAGTGACATCAGGTGAGAAGCCTGAATGAATGAATTATATTTTTCTGCTTTTCCCCCCCTCTGTTACATGCTCTGTCCTTGTTGATAACGGCTATCATTAAAGCATTTCCCAAACATTCTGTTATATTCAATTCTAATGTACCAGCAGGAGATAAATCTATAGGGATAGACAAAGAGAGAGAGAGAGAGAGAAAGAGAAAGAGGGGGGGAGGGAGGAGAAGGGAGAGACAGAGAGAGAGAGAGAGAGAGATTTGGTAACAATCATTGTCCATGTACCATTTTCTTATTTGTCTCTATAAGTTGAAGTGTTTTTGTCAGGACTTTATTACTTTTAACCATCATTTCTGTACCATTGCCAAGTTATGGGTTGAACACAAGAGGTTCTATTTTGTTTCTGCTCCAGGCTAACATGTAATCGATGATATTTGCATGTAGATCTATACATTGGTCAATAGAAGAGAAGACATTGCTTGAGTACAAAAAATACTATCGGGATCTAAGCCTGAGAATCAGTTAAAACTAATATTTTCCTAGTGATTGACGGTGAGTCTCAATGTGGAGTTCTGCACTGTTTATTTTTTTCCCTCTAGATAAGACATGGAGTATTGAAGCAGCTGTAAATATTTTTTTAAAAAGATAGTAATACTCCAGGGTGTTCATATTATCCATACTATGAGAACATATGGGTTGACTGTATAATGATATGCTTTAAAAGTCTTTGCTTTAATATTGTTTTCTCCTTTAAAATATTCAATATATTCCTAAGCCATTAAAATGTTCAATATATTCCCAAGCCATTAACATATTTTGTATAGATCTAGCCCTAAGCACAGTGTTTCACTGTGGGCTGAAGATGGTTAATTTGTCTCAGCGATACGCAACCTGCCAAGGGTGGTCACCCCATCCACAGAATGGCCTACATTCCACTGGTAATCCAGCTCTGGATTAGCGAAGAGAAGAAACATACTCTGGGCAAGTTGTCTCTCGTGGAGTGGATACCTTTGAACTACCCGTGACATCCATCTTCTTTGGCAAGCCATTCAGCTCATATTGGGCAAGGTTGAGTCATTGCTGGTCATCTCCTTAAGTCCACTCCATTGCCTTGCGGTCAAGATTTACGTTTACTGGCGTGTGTTTATTTAGAGAGAGAGAGCTGGGCAGATTTAGGGTCTATTGTGCTGGCAAACCCCAGTCGTTATCACAGCCATCCAAACTCTTTCTTCAGTAGTCACATGACCTACTAATATGGTGGCCAATTTGTTTCTATGTTGTTGCCATTGATTGTGTGTGTTTGTGTGTGTGTGTGTGTGTGCGCGCGCTCGCGCATTATATGTGTTTGTCTACGTGTGTTTGTTCATTTATTTTACTTATTTTTATTATTAATTTTATTTTTGTGCTTTGTGATGACCTTCTTAAATTCGGATGTTTCCTGCTCTTTTTGAAATCATGTTTGACCAGTCGAGTTTTACTCTGGCGTGTTAACTGTAACATTAATTTGCAAAATTTTACAACTGTTGTTGTAAAAGTCAACATCTCCCGAGTCTATTTCAAAAACACAATAAGCTGATGAGATCTTGTTTTGATTTATAAATGACTTGCTCGTGGTCTTACTGTGACATGGTGCATGAGTGAGAGGAGCTGAGCAAAATGTCAACTGCAGAGTCTGACAAAAGACGACAGTAAGCACTAGACAGCAGAAAGAGAAAGGATGGAGGTCAGTATTGATATGTTTAAGCCTTTCAATCCAAAGAAAGTAGGATTATCTCGGCTCTTTAGAAGTTGCTAATTTTTGCTGACAAATTTTGCGGGTAGAAATTTGGAATTTGGAAATTTGGCCCGGACAGCGGCACGCAGCCTACTCTTTCATCGATTTTGAACTGGCAGGGGTTCTTTAACGTGCGTAACGTACACACGGGACCTCCGAAATATATTCGCCCTTATCCGAGAAGGCTAGACGT
>JBCEWB010069010.1:0-13328 GCA_039654565.1 Peronia peronii | reverse complement strand
AAATAAATAAATAAACCTCATTTAAAAAATCGAGTAAGCCTATAAACAAACTTCATTTTCATGGATCTTATTGCAAAAGAAGATACTGTACATCAGCCCATGTTTAAATTATATAGCGCGTGTGAGAGAAGGTCCAGACCCTTTGCACGTTGTCTACGACACTTCATTCAACACTTTCTAAATTGATATATTCCTTTCTCTCCCTCACAGGTGATTTTCTAATTCATCTCATTTTTATCTTTTGTTAAATAATGAACTTATATGATTCAAGATATAAAGAAAACAAATTTTTTATCCTAATGTGCTAAAGGTGATGACGAGACTTATTGACAACACCTGTCGTTTTGGAGTGTGGTATTATAATGTTAATTTTTACAAGGATCTAACTTAACAGTCGTCCGTGGCTGAATGGATAAGTGACCACACTGTTATTCCGATGAACCCGGGTCAAACTTGAGCCATGCCATCCTTAATAAAAATTTAATGTGTGTGTATCTGACATAGTTTTTGTGTTTATATGTACAATTTTGAGGGATTAATTGAAGGAGATGATTTTGCTAGATACATGTACATCTAGCGTACATCATCCACTGAGAGTGAAGGGTTCATTTCCAACTCCAACGCGTTCACATCTGTAGGTCTGTGTGTACTTTCTTTTCTGTTCCATGTCACGTATGCGTGTTTATGTTTCTTGAAAGAACGTTTGTATGTTTCTGTCTTTTTTGTTTTTAAGGATGTAGTTGAAGGAGATGTATTGTCATATAGAATGGAATGATCTGAATCTAGATCTAGATCTAGACTTTATTCAGTGTTTAAATTTTTTTTTTTTTAAATCATCAAGCTTGATGATAAAACTAGACCATCATTTACTGATTAGCATATTTTTAGCTAAAAGTGTTTAAAGCTGCACGCACATGCCTCCCACCCCCTCCCAAAGGTACATGACGCGGACATAGAACTAAACGGCGACATGATAATGACACAGACTGAATAAGTCTGGCTACACTTCGAGACTATCCGGACTTACGTCTGGCTAGCCATGGCCTAATTTTTATTATCGTTTTTTTTTTTTTTTATATACATCTAGCAGACATTATACAGTTATTTGTCGCCCAAGATTTGGCCTGTCCGTATGATAAGTGCAGCCAAGCGTGGCCACTATCGCTACTACAGCACAGTGCCAGACATTCAGATCTCGGGCTAGTTCTGGCTATCAGTGACATCTAAGGCTCAGTGACATGGGGCAGGGCCGGGACTGGATGTCGCTACATGGCGATGATGCAGTGATAACGGATGTTAGATAACAGCCCAAATATTCTGTGATTACGGCTGGACCGATCTCCAATCTGGCAGACCGCGGATTGTCCTCGCGATAACCTCAAAAAATACGCGCTGTCGAGTGGTACAGTGAAATAATCCCAACAATATGTTAAAATGCAAGAACCATAACAGTAACACTATTATTTTTATCGAATGTGATCCATTTGGTCTGCCAAGTCCGCCTTTCAAATAAATTAACGCCATCGTTAAGACATTGTTCCAAAAAGAGTGTTTGTTTGTTCGTCTGTTTGTTTGTTTTTGTTGTTGTTGTTGTTGTTGTTATTTATGCACACTGGAATTACCCGATATTTGTTGGAATGTCTTTGCGTGATGTGACATTTCACAACATCTGACAAACGCACAACTGAGCTCTAACAGTCTGGGAACTTTTTGCCAGTGGCTAACTGAACTTTTGTCAGGCCAGTACGCTGGATTTTGCCAATGTTCCCGACAAGTCAAATATACCTTCCTTGCAACATAGATCGCCCTGCCCTCTTAGTCGTGTCATTTCGGATCGTCTATTCTTCCCTCCACTACTCAGCCAGGGTTGATGTCGATGATTTCTCCCTAAATCTCCTTGGATCCAGCTCCGACTTGGATCATCTTTCTCATTAAACATCAGCCATAACCCTATGCAATCGGTCAATCACTGCATCTAACTGAATAGCAGGCCTTTCTCTTAATGACCCCTAAATCAATGAGACTGTGGATTCTCCTGATCATATGACTGGACTTGACTTACACCTGAATTTGCTCTCCCTTGGTTCTATTACACCTGCAGCCTCCAGCCCCACCTATACCTCAGGTCACGTGGAGAGATGAGCAAACAATACAGAGGATGGGGTGGAAACATTTCCAACAGAAAACGACCACAGTGGCCATACGGTTAGACGTCTTGTACTCGGCGACAAGCTCACTCCATGCGGTTCGTGTATCGGATCTGCCGTCGGGGGAGGGGAAGATTCGAAGATTAGAAGTGCATTTTTTTTCAGGACTCAACAGTTCCTTTGCTTCCTCTGGGTAGGGATCCCGACATCTAGCCTTCTAGGATAAGGACGAATATATTTCGGAGGTCCCACGTGTATCTGGTAGGGACCCCGACATCTAGCCTTCTACGATAAGGACGAATATATTTCGGAGGTCCCACGTGTATTTCATGCAAGTTAAAGAGTCTCTGACAGTTAAAAATCGACGAAGAGTGGGCTGTGTTCGGCTGTCGGGACAAAACTTCCAAAATTACAAATTTCTACCCACAAAAATTCTCACCCAAAGATAGGCAGCCACTTAGAGCCGAGATAATCTTACTTTCTTAGGATTGAAAAGCTTGACGGGGAAAAAAATATCCAACAATTTCCGGTCTCATGTTGAGACAAATCTCGTGACCTCGCATTGGTTTGCAGTGTGGCTAAGACATCAGTCATAAGTCTCTCTCCCTCTCTCTCTCCTTGAAAAATCTTTCACATCTATCCCTAGTTTCCACCCTCCTGCTTCGCCAACACCACTGCCTTCCCCTGGCCTATTTCCCCATATTCTCCATCCAGATATTCCCACCCCAAACCTAAACGAAGTCCCCTCCATCCCTTCCACACTTGTAACTGAATCAAATGCAAAGACAGTATTTAACAGTCTATCGTTTTTCCTAGCCACGCAATGTCATAACAAAGTGGTGAGTGCGCACAAGCATAACAAGGCAACTACTCAGCTAATCCACAGTTATGTCATCAAATACTTTGTCCCAGAGTTCTCGGTGAAACAGCAGAGACTGAGAACTTCAGACTGGTGTACCCATCGCTGACAGAGGGGTTGAAAGAGATGCCTTGCGCAGGATCTGCCATACAACATAATTATGGCGGCATCGTCGTTACAAAACACGTTTTTCATCATTTTTAACGTTATTAAACTCGGATTTCGCATAGTTTTTGTATGAGGACGGTCTGCATACTTAAACAAATTTTAATGTAGAAAACATGGCCCTATAGAAACATCTGATCCGTTAGATCAGTATGACAGGATTAGCCAATCAGACAGACACAAACGGAGGATTTGAAAAGCTCTGTGTGTCTCTGCCAGGAATCTTTCTTCCTTCACCCCCCCCCCCCTCCCCTCCCTTTCTCCCACCGGCTGGCTGCAAGTGGAGAGGTGTAAACTTAGGGGGGAATTCCAGCCAGTTATTGCCGGGACTTCAGTCCGTTTACAAACACTCGGCTCCTAGATCTGGCTAGGACAGAGCTCAGAATACTCGGCGTTTGATGGTCGTACTGGGATATCGGGCTAGAAGTTTTATGTCTGTGCACACAGAGGAACCCCCGCGGGAAGGGGAGGGAATGGGCGAGTTGAAGAGCTCAAACTGTCTGCGAGTAAACATTGGGGACAGGATTAGCCTAAGTTATGAGCAGTAGATTTGGTGGCTGCCGTTTCTCCCCTCGACAGAGTGCCGGTCGATCTCCCTCGAGTGGCCACTTGAACAGGAATTGATGATCTGAAAACAACAAAAATCTCTCAAGATCTACGAGCTCTGGGGCCGATCTCCTGCTACAACGTCTCCCTAGCTGACTCACATTCTCTCTTCACACGCTGACGCTAGTGAGCTAACCTGTCTCTGTGGTATTATAAACCAACACCAAGCAGGCTGTACACAACATGATGTGTATATAGCCAGTGTATGACAAAACTGCTATCCTAAGTCAAAACACAAAGTTGCTATTTGACAAGAATTTGAGACACATTGTAAAACGCGCTAAGAGAGTCCACAATGCCATGTAGCAAACAACCCTTTGCCCAAACCAAACTTCACTGATAACCTATCGGCAGAAGAAGTATCACTCATGGTTTAACAGCTAATTTAGTCAGTTTCATCCATGACCTATCGGCAAAACAAAAGAAAATTATGATCTAACAACAAAATATATATCGCTCGCGACCTACCAATGAAACAAACTAAACCTTTGGGAAATGTAACCCCCCCCCCCCCCCACCCTCCCTCAATGCCCTAGGCGTCAGTACAATAGGCCAAACACCCCTTAGTCATTGAAGGCTGACTGTTTACATCGATCAGATTTGAAAGGTCATCGTGCTAAAACCAGAAACGAGGCCAAACTGTCGACTTTTAAAAATTTTATTCATATGAATCAGAACGGCAGAAATGAGACAGTAAATAATAAAACAAAAATCAGTGACGTCATAATATTTATCAAATTCAAATATCATGCAAAAAATATTACGCATTTATAAAATCAGCCAAATTTAAGGAAAGGCCGCCAAAACTGTGAGCTACCGTGCATGCAGAGTTCAACAGTTGAATCATCCGACCTGAGTTTCGCTTACCGAAATTTCGTTGTGTGGAAACAAAATTGTTCATACTACACAGATCTAGATCTAATAGACTTGTTGCAGTTAGAATACTGTAATTCTCGGGCGACGATTTATTGCCAGCCTTCAATGAATCAGGTTACCTGGCCTGTTAATAGGGACCCCTAGTTCCATGCCCTATCATAGCTATGGCGGCGACATCAGAAGCCCGACCAGGCCAATGCCTGTCGCTCCCAGCACTGGACAGACAGCGGCGTGGGCAGATCAAACGAAAATCGGGCGGCAGGTGCTTTCGCTCCGATCTGATCTGGAGAGCTCTCCTACTTCCTACAGCTCTGCTCGGGCCAGTGCCAGACCGTATCCGTCCTAAGCCTGTCAGCCCAAGTGTTTGTACATCCGCCTGTCTCAGGTTCAGCCTAAATGTCAGTACTGTATCCCCTCCTCTCCTCTATCGGCTGTCAGTTTTGATAATTCCCTGCCAAAAAGCCAACATTCCTGACAAAAGTCCTTCGAGTGGGATGCCACGTTCTGGGAACTAGCGGATCTGTCAGATTTGGAGTAGAACATGATGGGAGCGAGGAGAAGGAAAGAAAGAGCTGGCAGGAACCGGGAAGAGGAGAGGGGAGGAGGGGGGGGGGTTTCCAGAGGTATCTTGAACTGTATTTCCCCTGCCGTTCTCGTGTGTTAATGTTATTTCGTTCATGACACGATTCACCGACGTATCATTTTGACAACGGTCTCAGATTTGCTCATTGGCTGAAGTGGTGAATTGGGCGTCCCACATAATAAAAGCACAATGTAAAAAAAAAAATGTGCCGAGAAGCGTCGTTGAGTATCACACTGTTTGGGAACTTGCGCAGAATAAGAAAATCGGCTTCATTTCGATTCTTTCCTGCATACTATGATAGCGAGGTTTTGTATTTCTAAATAATATCACCAAAATCCGCGTAACTGCTAAGCGATGGTACATTTTGTAAAAAAAAAAAAAAAGAAACAAAATAATCACAAAAAATATTGGGAACATCTTATCAGAAAATAAATGAGTTCGGCCGAGTCACGTTCTTTGTACATTTCGTGGCTGCCAGCGCTGTCACTCCAAAGCCACAAAAATTAAAAAAAAAACTGCGCCAGGCATCCCACAATTGAGTGCTCACGTGTGTCTTTTCCAAGCCAGGACTAAAATGTACAAATTCTCTCAAATTCCAAGGAGAACATTTTCCATATACTCAGAGCCTTAGCAAACAAGTTTACTTTCATCACAAAATCAGCAGGAGAACAGGGGAAAACTGAGAGAAAATACGTCTGTGTGTGCGTGAATGTGTGTGTGTGTGTGAGAGAGAGAGAGTAAGAAAGAGAGAAGAGCAGGAGGAGAAAAACAAAAACAAAACAAAACGAGAGATAGAAATTCAAATAAAAAGTATAGAACAAAACAAACAAGACACACACAAAATAAATGACGCAAAAAAGACAGAAAAGAAAAAGAAAACTCCACAAGCTTAGAATTTCTACCTCTGAATGTGCAGGTGTATATTTACAACAGAACAAAACACCACAAAATCTGAGGATGTGAGCAAACATCTGGCCTGATGTCGTAGCCTTTCAAAAATTCAAATACAATCATTTGTTTACTGGAGCGAACATCTCCCGCCAGTACACATTTCCTGTTTATTTTCTGTTGGCCGGGCAAACAGTTGTGTTTTTATTGACATTTGCAAAAGTCTGACAGCCAGACGTGCACCTCTGGTATTATCCACTCTCTGTCCAACATTTCTCTTCCTTCTGCCTTTGTACAAACAAAATTCTCTCTTCTATCTAACTCCGGCCCTAAGTTTTGCCGCACATTTATTTACGCGCTTTTTATGTGGAAACAGATTTCTTCGATACCAGCGACGTCTGCCGGCAACGTCTGGCAGAACCGAGTCTGGACTTTTATCTGGTTGGAGATCTGGAATGGCAAAAGCCGGAGCGAGCCTGCGGGCGAAGAAGTCTGGGCAAATGGCACAGAGGCAAAGATCCAGCTTCAGAGACAGAGGGTCCCGGGTTTGAGCCCACCCACGGAGCTATTGCATATCGCTGAAGACGTCAAGCTTTCCGAATCCATTAGTCTGTCGTTGAGTTGCAAGCGCTTTCATAACAAGGTGCCCTACAGCTAAGCGCTGATAATCGCATTCTGAATACCTCCCAGTTCTATTGCTTGCGTCATCAGTGTTTCTTAAACCGTGCCGCAAGCCCATCTGATCTCTGAGGCTGGAACCGATTCTATGTGGCAATCAATGCCACTTTCATCTCTGCATCGGAACTTAGTGAAAAGGAGCCATCATAACTGCAGGCTCTAAGACTACCGGTACGTGAAAAAGTAAAGTAGTTCTTCATAAGAATTAACTTTGTACGATGTTTCAGAGTATGCTTCTCCTGTTTATACAGTTTTCCCATCCACGGCCTTCTGGTGTGGTTGGAAAATCAACAGCCGACATATTACAAAGACTTTTTAGTGGTCACATTATCAAATATAGTCCACCTTATGCAGACAGTTTCCTTTGACGGTACACATGCAGCAGGGTCCACTGACGCCTACAATACATGTGTGGTATCAGACTATCTTGTCAGGCTGGCTGTCTCCCCTACACTGAGCCCGTTATCTCACACATGAAACAGTGCAGATCTTAACAACCTTTGGATATATTCAAAGCAAACCACGAAGTTTGAACAGCATTTTCCTACAATGAGAGACTCCAGATGAAATACTTCTCTGTCTTCTTCTTCTTCTGAAAATGATGAACACTTACTAGTGTTTTGACATTCGCTGACACCCACGCCATTATAGAGGGTCAGCTTAGTGCGTCACATATCTGACTGCACTGTGGAAAGGTTGGAGTGGGGGGCGGAAAAGGGGGGGGGGGGGTAGATGTGACGTAATAAACTGCACCGGCGTGACGCCCACTCCAGATACAAAAGAAACAGGCCAAATGTCAAGAAGATAAAGCTCAAGCCGGTCAGGACTTGTACTGAGGACGAGTGATTTTTTGGGGCACTGTGACTTTGTTCGAGCGATAAGCGGCCTCAACACTGGCAGAGCATGGCCTAACATGATATATTCAGAGCGTATTGTCTTAGAAATGTAGAAGTGGCAAGAGATGACACCAAATCTAATTTCAATTTCCCCCTCACTGAATATTCACACTCGACCACAAACATGCCCTGGTAATGCCTTTCATGTCCCAGCGCCAGCATACCGTCTAGTTCTCCCTTGAGCTCTTCAAAACCAAACATCTCGGAAAGTGCAGCTATCTTGTACTTCCACTGACTGTCATCTCAAGTAGTGTCCGGCATATCAGCAGGACCGCCCGGCTCTCAAATATCTCAGCCTGTAGGATCATTGAGGTAACTGATGATGACACCTACTTGATGCCATGTCGCACCTGGTTTTGTTTTTGTTTTTCTGTAAAACATACTCTTGGTGATTTCGGTAGAGTTCTGTTGTCTGACGGCCATCACCTTGCCGACCTCCATCTGAAGTCAAAGTCATGCTGATTAGGCCTACAAACAATACCTTTTTATACTTGAGTGGTCATCACTTCTGTCGAGTTATTGACCTTGGTGCACTCTGTCCCCACTGATAATGTGCCAATCAACTGAACACAAATTAGAACATGATCACAAAGATGAGATGGAATAAACTAATGTTGGGCGGGCGGTGGGACAGTGCGGGCGGCAGATGGACAGGCACAAAGTAGAACACCAATGTTTAGCTGAACATGACACAGACGCCCCGCCCCCTTTTACTGTTTTGTAAGATGGTATGTGATATCAGATATGCGCTATAGTATTGCAAACAAACGCCGCACACTTTCTAAGACAGGGGATCCATTGAGGGTGATGTGGGAGAGAGTGCATTGTGTCTCAAACTAGATGAAGCTCTGAAATTATTTTTTTAACAAGAGTGAGCGTAGCAAAGCGATGCCATGGAGTAGCCCTACAGACTGAGTTATGGGGTCAACGGATTAGCTTCCGTGAGCACTTGCAAAACCCAACAACGGTGCTCAGTTCTTGCTCTGACAAAACAAGTAGTTCTAAACAAAAGCTGCCCATTACATTGGTATAAACGTCATTTCAAGCCATTTCATCGGACCTATGTCAGTCGTTCTTTAAAAGAAAGTTCTTCTCACTGACAGCCATTTAATTCATGTCTCCATTGGAAGACCAAAAAGAAAATTTAAAAAACAAAAACAAAAAAACAAAAACAAAAACACACACACACACAAAAAAGTCCAAAATAATGAGAAATCCTACATGAACATGTAATTTCTTTGGATCGACAATCATTGCTGAAAAAAGACTGACTTTAAATTTTCGGACAACAGTTTTTACAGAAGCTTTTGAGCAGCATGTCTTTCGTGAGCTCCAGCGAGTTCTAGTTGACTTTTCTATACGTTAAAAAAGCTCGCAGCGATGCATGCGCTATTTTTCACAGATCTGTTTAAGTATATATGTAATCTTCTGTAGATCTGATATGTGATGTAAGACTGACATATCCTTCCTGTGCAGAATGTGCCCTTCCGACTTGTCAATATGGCACGGTTATCTGCTGCAGCTACAACCACACAGGGGATGTCGATAGTTGAAACAGGTTCTGTTCTGCATTGGTAAATACTTCCACTATCTGCCCCTCCCCTACCCCTGCAATGTATTTCATTTCTGAATATACCGATATTTGAGAAACATGACTTATTGCAGCAGTGGTAGGTGAAGAACATTATCGCTATATTGCAGTGATTTTTATCGCTCCGTTTTTTGCCTTTCCCTCCCTGGCTCATTGATATCTTGATTGGCCTGTATGGACAAATGCACTCTCCTTTTACTGGTTATAACTTGATATTTGATGTCGGAAATACAAGGTTATTTTGCTGATTATTACAAATCAAATTATTGTAATAACAAAGAGTATTAACAACAACAACAAAAAAGTTCCGCTCTGCCTAATGGATCCGGGCAAACAGGAACACTTTTGTCCTGGGCTGTTGTATATGTGCACATACATATTAATATACATCTGTGTACAACACAGGTGGGGATGGAAGGAGAGGCTAATGGGAGAGGGAGAAGGAGGAGGAGGAGGAAGAAGAAGCGGAGAAGACAGTCAACCAAAGGTAACAAAACCTAGGCACAAGGAAACAAAAGAAAACGAAACGAAAAACAAAGACACATGAAGACTCCAACTTCTTCGGACATTTTTTTTTCTTGATGAGAGACGGACGGGGTTAGACAGAGAAACATACACAGATAAAGCAAACGGAAAGAAAACAGATACGTTTGTAACATTCGACAGCTGATGTGCATAGGCTGGGAGTTGGACATCAAGGGAGCTGGAGCAGGAGTGTGTTTGAATGTGTGTTTGTGCGTGCGTGTGTAATAGCTCGAGCAGAGAGGTAAACAAAGTCATAGAGAAGATGGTGTGGAAGGTCAAGTTCAGAGGCCAACGCTGGATATGTCGCAAAGAAAGGTATCGTAGTGGATGGAAGGCCATGAAGGTGGCACAGACTAACAAGACGGGGGCGCTCTCTTTGTGTGACGTCACGAAAGTCACGCCAGGGGGCTGAACGGCCGCCATGTTCGTTTTCCTGTGGCTGAGGACGCGCTGCCTTTTGATGTAACGGCAAATCTTAGCTCTTCCGTTGTTTTCTTTTCATCACCAAAAATTGGAACCACGAAATTCATTTTTTACAAATAATTAGAAGCTCCACATATCAAGGTAACTAAATCACTAAAATTTGTACGGGCTAGTCCCGATTTACCGGAGTTATGCTTGGGTTTCAATGCCAGTTTGTTAACAATTAGTCTGTGGAAGGAGCAGAGATAAGCAAATCCTATTCCACTGTGCTCACAGTCCACGGAGTGCTCACCAGCTCACATCTTGAGCCAGCTAACAGTCGAGTGGCATTACGGCATTCGGCATGAGGCCCTCCATCATCTGCTCGGGAGTGGAAGAGACGACGAGATCTTGTCTGAGTGGAAATTAAGCATTGCCGTGTTTGTGCAAACCGCTAAATTGTGTACTCGGCCGGTAAACAACACAGGTAAACATTGGCTGATGCTCCAAATTTGCAAGCTGGCCTGGGGGGTCTTGTCGCTTCCGCCTAATCAGGACACGGAGCTGTCCGCTTTACTGGCGGCCTATAGAACGATTAGAAAACAATAGCCAACACAGGCGAAATCGTGGAGAGTGTAAAATGCCGAAGTTTTGAAACCGAAAAACGCAAAGCGAGTCCAAGGAACAAATATATAGAAGTGTTGGAACGGACAAAATGCTAACACTCGAACTGAACCAAACCAAAACCAGGCTGCCACCATTTAACAACCACTAACGTGTTTGCTTATGTTGGGATTTAACGGCACACCATTACGGCTAACTGACAAGTACCTTAAATGCTACTGTATTTTCACATGTAGTAAGCCAAGTTTTCTTTAGCCGTCAGTCTTAGACCGTTTTTTTTTGTTGTTGTTGTTTGTCCCCCTCGTATACGCAGATCAATTGTTCATACTCAACTAAGCAAAAACCTGGAAATCCCCACCAGAGTGTTTGTCCCTCCCTTCCCCCTCCCGCTAAAAACAGAACATCACTGATGTTTGTTATCGCTCTACCACGAAATCCGAGTACTTTCACCGGTCAGGTGTATTTTTTTATGTGTTTTTCTATGTCAATGGTAGTGAACACCTTGGGGTGTTTGTACCCCTATTTAAATTAGACGGGAATTTTCAGCCATTCGCTTGGTCGGAACAAATCTACTCTCTGGCTTGAATTGGTACCTTCAGGATACCGCTTTTTGGTATCTTGATTCTGCTGTTCAAGTTCAGACTATCACAATCTCTCTCCCATTCCCCCCCCCCCTTCCAAAATCCCACCGCACCCCCTCTCTCAGTCAGGACTGACAGTTGATCAAATATCAGGGTTACCACTTGAGCCAAAAAGAAATCTCTTGGAAACAGTCTCCGTTAAACCAAATGTGTGCATTACTCAGTTTGCAACAAAACGGAAGGGCGTGTAGAAGAAGGCAGAGAAACGCTGCGCTAAGGGCAGAGAGCTGTACGAAATTCCATCTTACTACACAATGTCGGAGACTGGATGGTCTGTTTCTCTGGCACTCCTCCATCCCTGGATGTACGTGTCTAGAATACCCCCCCCCCTCCCTCTCCTCCTCTCTTTCTCGCTTTCTTTGTGGTAGATGTGTTCTGTGTGTCCGCTGGAACAGGCTTTACAGCAGAGGGAACGCAGGACAGAAGTCGGAAAACAAAGGGGAAAAGCACTTTGTGACTAGGCACCAAAGAACAGACGATCACTTCCTGGGGAAAACACAACTGTGCATGATTGTCCAATAAAGCCTGGCTCAGGAGCTCTGGTATGTAGCGGTGAATGACCATAGTATGTAGTAACAAGTGACCACATCTACTACCCGTGACCATGTCTACTAGTCGAGGTTGGTATTTTTTCGCCATGTGTACTACTTCGCCCACCTAAGATACATCAGTCTTTTTAAAGTTCTGAAAATTAGTTTAACCAGTGAAATATCAAAAGATGTCTTAGTTTCAATTCAAACAAAAAAAATTGTTGATATTTCACTGGTTAGACTATTTTAGACCTTAAAAAAAGACCGATGTATCTTAGGTGGGCAAAATAGTACACAGGGCGAAATAGTACCTATCTCCCCTATCAGTGACATCTACCATCTGTGACAACTATCGAACCTCGGACGCAAATGAGACAACCACCAGAACGAGGTTGAAAATGAAATGCTTAAGAGAATGAGACGTAACTGTATCACGCTTGTTCAACTTTATGCAAATTTTCGTATGTATTCAAGCCTGCAATAACCCTTGCTCTCCGCAATCTGCCTGCACAGAGACAGCGATGGAAATAAATCAGGATAAGATTTACTAACATTTTCAAATAAATCCTGAACGACGGCTTCATTTCCGCACTGGACCTTCAAGCTTAAATCAAGCAGACAAATGCTTTTTGAAAAGAGCTTTTTGTCCTCCCCTTTCTATTTTTCTTCTCCCTCCGCCCCTTCCCTTCCTCCGCTACCGTCCCCAAAGCCCAGAATTGTTTCTCTTTTGGCGCTGAAAATATATCCCAGTGCTATTCGAAAATTCTACATGCGTTTTTGTGCGTTTGTGTGTGTGTTTGTGTGTGTGTGTGTGTGTGTACAAACTTGCCATACCAATATACCCAGCTATTTCCTCTGCGCACGCACCCGCACACAAACACATACACACACACATACAAATGAACCAAGACTTCCCTCTGTGTCCAGATTTGAACCCGGATCCACAATTACTGGACCGAAGACGCCACCACCCAGACCACACCTTCCCTTAGCCCTGGGGCACCCGAGTCAGCCCAGAGGTGTTTATCCCTGTCAAAGATATCTGGACAGCTGCTGGTCTGTTCTGGCCCTCCGTAACTGATGATAAATGTGGCCATGTGTCAGTCCGGCTGGCCGACAGACAGGCAGACAATCTTCATAAACACATAAACACGTCCACATTGACTGCATTCTTTGGCAACTCGCGGGTCTGCGATCTACGAGATTTCTATCACAGCTCCACCAAAAAGTTCTCCTCCGTCCTCTTCCCATTCGCTCTTTCTTTGTCTGTCTGTCTGTCTGTCTGTCTGTCTGTCTGTCTGTCTGTCTGTCTGTCTG
>JBCEWB010068999.1:0-13328 GCA_039654565.1 Peronia peronii | reverse complement strand
AGATATTACAGTGCTTATCTCAAAAATACAGCTTGTGACATGTACTGTATTTTTTAATGTGTAACCTTCCCCAGGCATTATTTTTAGAAATACAGTTTGACTGGTATCCGCTTATCTAGCACCCAGATTCATGTGAAATTGATAGGGGAATTGAAGCAAAGAATGAATTATCGTCTGGTACGGTAAAAAATACATCTGATAAAATCTGTCTTGATCAACATGTGCAGTTTTTCTGTTCCCCAGTAAAGTTGTACTAACTGCATGTACTGTATTCTTAAAAAGGACAGCAGTATACATTTGTGGTGTAAGTTGGTAAGTATGTTTGTTATATTGAAGTGACATGGAGAAAACTGAAGCCATTGAAAAATCTGTCATATAGTCTTGTGCATTTCAGAGAGGAGACACTGCTCTACAAGATTGCCATCAAAATGTTTGCTGTTGATCGCTACCAATGGAATAATATAGATGAGGTGATTTTTTTTTTTTTTTTATGCTTTTTGAGGGAGAATTGTCTATTAGAGCCAGCCCTCTAAGGGGAGAAAAACTAGGTTATCTGGGGTGAAAATTGTCTCATTATGTAAGGTGCATTTCTAAATGGAAGTCATATTTTTGAAAATTTTATCAGAGTGGGGAATTTACATTTTATTGTACAAGTATATGTTTTTAGAATGTAGTTTTTTGCTATTGCTATTCAAATATTATGGTACTTTGCTTGAAACATATGCCATGAAAAATTCAAAAAAAATTATGGTATAAAGAGAATGTTTTCTTCTTAGTTTTATAATTTTTTTCAAATATTTTGATGATCAGTCTTTTCGAATAACATGGAAGTAAAGTGATTTTTTCCTCTTTACACAGCGATCTTTCTTTGTGAGCAGTGGTAAACTTTACCTATAACAATAGTTGAAAAAGATGTTTTATAAGCGTGAAATCACTGGCTTAGCTTAAATCACAATCATATGTTGTTGTCAGTGACTTGTGTTTTCAACAGATTTTAGACAAAGTGATGAAGTCGGAAGCTCCTTCTGTGCAGTTGTCCCAGCATGATAGAGAACTCCTCACAGGTAAAATTTTTTTTTATTATCTGACTTTCTAATGCAGGTCATAGTGCTCAGACCTGCCATTTTTTCCGATTTTATCGGAATATCCCGATTTTCCCCGACAAATTCCTGTCCTTCCTATTTTTCCGATTGCCTGCACTGTATTCCGATTTTTTTTATTTCGCCGACATTGGCCCGGCCATGCCTGTTTTGAATTGTCTCGATTTCGTTTCGCCAGAAGTGCCGGATGATATGTTAATTTTACCTCGCGTCGGTCTTGTGAACTCTGGTCTCGGCTCTTGTCTTGCAGTCGCTACCGTCTCATTGAGTCACATTAGTTACTGCCTCGTCCGTTAAAGAGCTGAATTTATAATATCTAGTACCAATCTACATTGGGAATAGGCAAGCTTTCGGTTCTCGTGGCAGGCCCAACTCACGTGCTTTGTACAACCGCAAATGGCTCCTTTATAGATCTAGAGTCTAGATCTAGATGGTTGACGTATTTTTATTCCTTAGGGTGGGCTGGTTTGGTGTTACAGTAGACTTAGAGTTTGGACCAGTAAGATGAAAGACTAGTCTTTTTATTTATTTTATTATTACATGTATTCTGAAATAATAGGGTATTAATATTACTGAAGAACTAATTTAAGAATTAGTTCTACACGGGATATAAATCTGTAGATCTAGACTAGATTTTAAATGTAAACATGATCAGCTGTAATATTACCTCATTGTTTTGTATAATTCTGATTTTTTCAGCCAAATTCAGATTTTTTTAGTTAAGATGCTGATTTTTGGGGTTGACGAAGTGGCAGGTCTGAGTGCTCAGTTCCTCAAATGCGACAATATTCACTGTCAAAATATTGTGCAAAAGTTATTGGTCAAATGTTGACACTTTAATCCTGCTACAAAAATAAATGATATGGCCATGACCTGAGGAAAGATTGAAGAAAAAAGCTGATGCAAGAGAGCCAAGGGGAGGAGAAAGTTGTTTTTGAGCACAGTTTAGTTCTGGCCTAGAATAGCTTCAGTGCCAATTAAAAACTGATTTCATAGAGCAGATGCACTTTTTTTTTTCCCTTGTAACAAAAAAACATTATAAAAATAGTAAAAACATTGTCAGCCCAGATTCCATTGAAAACTCGCAAAGTTTTGTTAATGTAGCACTTTAGGATTAGGGCTTTGTCTTAGTACTGTGTAACTGGACTGTGCCAACAGATTGGATAAAATTTCCTGCCTTTTTCATAAAAACAGTTTTATATCAGTCTAAATTATTTCCAGTAATTGTTTTGGAAATTGTGAGAAAGTTGTTTTCACCATCTAATCTGAGATGTCTTTCAACAGCTGCTATGAGACAGTGGATGAATTCAAATGACCAGTATGATAAGCTTGTGAAAAGTCATGTGTCCCGGCCTCTGACGGAGCAAGAGAAAGATACTATAAATAAATTAACCAAGGAAGATTGGAAAAATCTTGAAGCGGCTAGTAGCACAAATGCGGCAGCAAAAATGCAGTTAATGGTATGTAGATTGTTTTATTAAGGATATGTAGAGTAATTGATGTGCATGTTTTTTTTACTCGCACACCCTTGGGAGCAATAACTATTTATCCCTTCCATTTATTTGAGATTGTTTGTTTGTTTGTGTTGGGATTTAACGGCACATCAGCACGATCACAGCTATATTGTGCAAACATGGTAAGATACCTTTACATGCCAAGAAGAAAAAAAAGGAAGTGGGACAGAAGACAGCATCAAGGAGAGAAATAACAGATGTCACCCTTGAAATGTTGAGGATGGCATTCCAAGGGAGACATCCCACCGAAGGCAGGCTTTCACCGTCTGCAGGTAGAAGCAGAACATCGTGGATTAACAATGCGTGATCTGACTGTGATCCATCTACACAGGCAGAATGCTGATAATCAGAAAATATCAGACACACTATATATCACAGGTGTGCAAACCGTCCCTCAGCGTGCACTAATTCTGCCACCACAAGGCAATAAATCACCAGTCATGGGACCCTGGAGGGCAATTCCCTGCCCACCGTATCAAATTTCGGAGCTGACCTGCGCTACTGAGTGGTCTTGCTGTGGTATATTTTTGGCCCAGTATTCAAAGATTGTATCTAAATTGCACATCGTGTTATGATCACCAGTGTATTCTCACTTTTTTCCTCTTTCCTCCAGTGTAGTTTTGGTTGGTGTATTGCTTTTGGTTGTGCTATAAGAGATTGTTGAAAAGACTGTAATTTTCTTTAAATTGGCAGTGCATAATTAGTTTAATGATGAATATCTCCTTACAGCTGTGTTCAAACTATCTTTTTTTTTACTTAAATGAAGCCCCTGTGACTGGTTCTACATTGTGTGAAAATTGTGTTTTATGGCTAAAATTAGAACCCGAGGTGTGAATATTTATTCTTCCTTACTGCATATTTTGTTCATAATGGTGCACTCGCTTGATCTACACAATATTATTATGTGAATGAAGGAGGACATGCTATCCAAGGACAAAAGAGACTGAAGCAAAACTGTGACAAGTATGAGGCTGAATGTGTTCTATACTACAATATCAGTAATGAAAGATACATTGATGGCTGCCATTCAAAATATATTTCCAACAAATGTATTAAAAGAAGCGCCGGCCTCAGAAAGCAGTTAATCACTGTCATGTTGGAAATGACCAGAGACATCGCAGAGAAGTCCAAAGACAATGAACAAATGAATGGAGCATTTTGTGAGAAATATGCACTCAGTTCACACGCATAACCAGTAACAGAAAATACAATAGCTTTCATACAGAGAACAGCCTGTAGCTCCTTAAATAAAATTCATCTCAGACGTTTCCCTAGACATCACATTCAGAAAAGCAGTGCATTCCCTTCATAGAGCGACATAGATTTCAGGGATGTCGAACTTCTGACTTTAGTTGGAATTCCGACTTTTTGGTCGTCGCCGACTTTCCTACCTTTGGCCAGTCAACTGCCAGCTTTTTACTGAATCCACAAGGCAACTGCGGTTTTATAGTCATTTGCGATAAAAATTTTGCACGATGGCAGTGAAACTGGAGTATGAAAGAGTTATCCTCACGCCTGGAATGATAGTCAGACTGTTGGCCAGTTGAAGATCGAGATCGAAGTTCATTGCACTTAATTCCTTAGTCACACCCGACAAAATGCAGCCAAGTGGTCACATGAAAGTGGTTGATGGAAGATCTGCACATTAGACACTGACAACAAATAATGTGCCCATGATATTAGAAAGACTTATGTAAGAGGGCAGCTGTTTGCGCTCTAGATCTAGAAAACAGATCTGGTTAGGCTCGTTGATTATGATGATGGCACTGCCTGAGGGATCTTTTTAGTTCTTGGAATTTCCACTAGTTGTATAATTTTATAGTCTGATCCCAGGATCTTGTGAAAACTTACTAACTTCTCTCAAGACAATGAAAACTTTTTCTCAACCCTCGTAAAATATGTAGATCTAGCTTTGGTAATGAATGTGTATATTATTAATTTGTTACTCCATGTAACAAGTCATACGCTTAATCTCAATAATGCAGTATCTGTATGGTGTCTCCGTGTCGGAGCATACTGCAGATAATACAGTGTTTAAACTCTTTCACGTTATCTATCAATGGTACTAAGTTGTGTTCAGTGTCTGCATGCACACAGTTGTACTTTGAAGTATCTCTATTGCAGGAGAAGCAAAACTATTTATTTCTAAATGGAACAGTGCAGTAAATCTGAAACCCATTATTACATCCTATACTCATCTCCCAATATTATGGCTTAGAATATAATCTGATCCTCATTTTCCATTAGCAGACTGAGTCTTGTATTATTGCATTTGAGATCTTGTGTGTGAGATTCCAGAACTGTTCCTATCAAAATGATCTAATTATTAGTACTCTTTTTATTCCTTAAGAATTATGCAAAATTGCTACTTCGTGACTATGAATGCTGCCCCAGAAAACAGAAACCTAGATATTGCAAACATTGTGGACAATATTACACTGCCAGCACATCACTTTTTACCCATCTTATTAGTGTGTCAGGTAGGTGTCAGGTTTTTTTTTGTTTTTTTTCAGTGATTATTGATCTTATATATTGCTTGTTTACTTTTTTCAGTTTATTTATTTTTATTCGTGAGTCATAGAGTAAAGTAATATCTATGTCAAATTAAAAACTAGGGGTATAACTAGTATCTCTTGTGAAAAACAAGTATGTACAGCAACTTCTAAAATTATTTTGTATAGAAACTGGTTCTGGAGAAAATAATATGGAAGCAACAGTTTAGGATAATTGTCTGTGTCAGCAGCCATGAGACAGTGCTGCAGGCTTTTACTCCTGGAGGGCTTATAGATATGAAAGTCAATTAAGTCGGGTGTTAAAATGATATTTTATGTAAGTGTTAATGATAATGACTTAAAGATACCTAATTTAGAACATTACAGCTGCTTACCAAATCTTTGTTTTTATCAACAGGAATCAGATTCTGGATATGCGGACAATGTCAAGCTGCTGATAAAACTGATGCCACATTTACAAGAAAATACTCTTTGCAGTATCACATATTGAAGGAAATAGGCATTCCACGATATCGTTGCACGCATTCAGGGTGTAGCAAGACTCATAATCATACACACCATCAAAAGGTTAGCGTAATTTTTGCATTTTGTTTTGCTCAATGTCGTGAAAGAAGATCGTGTTGAAGCTTGTTTGGGAAATTGTGAGATTAGGTATCGAAGTATTTGGAAAACTAAGGTACTGAGAATGACAATTTTGTGTTACAATTTATATTTAACTCATCTCTGACGGGCTACAAGAATCCTTGTAGCATTTTCAGTATTAAATCTGAAACAGATTTTTTAGTCCAAATCGGATTTTTTTTATAGCTCATTGGGTGTCAGCAGTGGTCCTGCTAAGAGTATGAGTATTTTGGTAGATACTCAGAAATGGATACGAATGAAATATTGGACACATCACTTAGAGATTAACAGCAAGTACAAGTCAGCATACTGATTTCATTATGTCAGCTCAAGGCAAGCCATGCTGGTGAGGTAACGAAATTGAGGCAAGTCTGTGTGGAATGAGTTTACACCTGTGTGACAGTGTAGTGAATTTTTAAAAAATCAGTGTTTCAAATCAAGGAGCATGTAGGTGGTAGAATTTAGTTTGAGTAGTGTACGGACACACTGCAGACACACCAATAAGTCTACATATTTCATTGTACAATTTCATTGATGTACGTATGATTTTATGTATAAGGTATCCAGCGATATTTGTAGATAAAAATTATTTTAGCTTGATATTCCAACTATCTTTCTAATCATAACCAGAGTCATGCAAGGCAACATACAGGTGAAAAACATTATGCATGCAAGGTTCCCAGTTGTACAGTGCAGTTTTCAAATAGGAATACGTATGGACGTCATCTGTTACAAGTTCATAACATGATTTTAACAAAGTGAGTATGATACTTTTGTCACCAGTTATCACAATTTTTGCCTTCTCTATATATTTGTTCTCAAATTGAACTGTACATCATAATTCACTGTCCACATGCCATGTATGAATACCTCAGCGTCCACAATTCCATACCATATTTGCACACAGCCAGTTTTCATGATTTCAAAATGTTGAGGGAAAATCATTTATTTTATATCATATTTATACTTATGTTTGTATAAGGACTAGTTACAAAAAAGCAATGAGAGTACAATAAAATATATGACCTATGTTGTGGTGACAGATAAAATGGCATGCCAGAGGCTAAGAGATAAGGGGATTTTTCTGGCCTTCAAAGGCATTTCACAGGGAAAAATTCTGTAACGCAGCGCAAATTTTTTACCTTTGGTCACTTATTAATTCACAGACATTTACATATGAATGAGATAAGGACAGGCAAAAATGAGACTACACTGCCATTTCACAGTTTTACATAATTTATAGTATTTGACAGAAAACACTCTAAGTCTAGAATATGCATTTTCTGCATTGAGCATTCATTTATAATTCGTCAATATTTTGTGTTGTTGTGTCCATTTGTTTAGCTTTGTGTATTATTCCTGTGGCTGTGTGAGCAGTTTCAAGTGCAAATTTAATATGAACCTATGTTGTTCCAAACGGCAAAAACACGATACAAAACATTTCCTTTGCTGACAAGGTGCGTCTAGAAATGGAGGAGAAATATGCACAGTTTGGGCTTTTGCTAACCGTTAATACAGTTAATAAAATACAATCGGACATTAAACAATGAAGGTACTTTGATTTGTTTGATTTATTGAAATTTCAGTCCAGTGATCTCCGCCTAAGAGCCCTCCACCAAAGAACCCGCTTTTACTGCGAAACGGAATTTTTTCTCTATAATTTTCCTCTCTGGAAACTCACTCCCAAATAAAAAATCTGCCTAAGAGCCCAACGTCGGGCCAAGACAAGTATTTATGGTGTAAATTCACATCACATTGACTTCTTGAGAGAACACACAGTGCCAGATATGCAGAAAAATGGGGACGCAGTGGAGAAGACAGATTGACAAATGAGTAGAAATGGTTGATGTATGACTACATAATCAGGCCACATGTTGATTAGCCCATAGCTATTTCTTTGTTTGACAACACGTGGGACACCATCTGTGATTGGCTGTTTAAAAGAAATTTAGCCTCTTGGTTGGTCACTTGTTTCCTATTTTGGTTGGTGTGGCTAATTTTAAACACTTGAGTCGCTCATAAAATTTTCCATAGGGTAACAGCAATATCATATTTTCATTCAAAATGATACAGTTACGTGGAAACTCATCCAGGTTTGATGAAAGTATACACCAAGACAGGTCAGGAATTATTTAATCTACTTACAAAACACACACACACATGGGAGAAAGCTGTTCTTATTGGGTAGACAATGATAATGATAACTAATCATAGCATTAGCAGTCAGGACAGTGGTCAGATGGATTCTGTAACTATTCAATCTGCCTAAGAGCCCTCTTTTTTTTAATCTCCCGGTGACCAGGCTCTTAAGGGGAGACCACTGTATTTTGGGAATGAAGGGATGGCGTTATAACAGAAAAGGTTGGAGGAGTAGTTAAGGAGTCTTTCTTTCCTTTGTTTTCATTTTCGTGAGCTTGTCTGTCAGTGTACTGCGTTAGTAGTATGACAGTAGGCATGCAGCACTATGCAACTTTGACTAGATTCCAACACAGACAAGTACATCCTTGCAAATGTAAAGCAGCTCCTAATGAAATGAATGATGAATTTCTGTGTTTGATTTACATTCTGAAATACAGCTAGAATGCCATCAGCAGTTGCAGAACCTAGATTGATAGACATACATTAATTATTTTGCATTTCCAGGACAAATGAGTTAAAACCCATTGATGCCACAGAAGCAGAGAAAAAGGTTAATGATGCAAGATTGAAAGCAAGGGTTCGTTCGAAGGTAAAGTTTTGCTTTTTTTTCCCTTACCAAATAATCTTTTTATTTCTTATGGCAACAACTTGACTCCAGTTATTTCTCTCTTCTTGTGCACAAAATTATTAAAATTGTGCCATTCAGTGTGTACATCCATGCATAAGGGGAGTTAAATGATAGCTTCAGTGGTGATAAATTGTTTTACTCCTAAGAAAATTGCTTTCTTCAGAGACTATCCAGTGTTGAATTCAAGATCTGATGAGTTATAAGATGGCATGAAGGCTGGCACATTAAGGAGGTTATAACCTTATTGTATATGCTGATCGACAGTTAAAGCTAGACTTTTAAAGCCTTCATGTGCCTTCATTTTTTAATTTGAAAAATAATTAATAGTGGCAAAAGTCTCCAGAAAATAGTAATGGGTCCCTATAGGCCTAGCCACATCATTGCAGTGTGCAGAACCACATAACCTTCATTGTGCAGAATATTTTCTATCTTTGATGCTGTAGCCATAGGTCATAGTGGTTACACATCATATCAGGACACTTCTTTTGCTCAGTGTTCTGTATCTTGCTCACAGGAGGATAATGTGTACATATTTGTAATTTACATGCCTCAGGCATGCTCTCTTCCTACCAAACGTGATCATATGCTGGCAGGGAATTTTTTGTAGCAAAATACAGTTCCAGTGTCTTTGTCCTCTTTTCCACCACAATATGCTCACAGTAATCCATCTTGGCATCAGATAAAAATTGCAGGTCTGCTCTGCAACTCATGTGAAAAAGAAATAATCATTTCTCTCCAAAATATGAGCCCCTCTGTTCGTTCGCCACCATGTATAAATATGTGCAATCATTGTCACTCACTCAGATAGGCAAATTGACAAGAAATGCAGAAAAGTCAAAGCCCCACAAAATTTTAGAAGAAGACCACACAAAGTTGAAGTGCACTATACTCCAAACTTTCTGTGCATTGTGCAAACTATATAACTTTGTAGTGCCAAAACAGAAAAGTACTTACTACATGAATGTGCTAAAAATGAAAAATGTAGTCTGTAGATATGGCAGGTGAACATTGAGTTCGATTTTATTTTGTTTAAAGTCAATTAAATCAGATGTGACTAATCAAGATTTTACAGTCTCCAGCATCAGGTTCAGTAGTTATAAGACAAGTTAAGCTGATTAATCATTTTAAACGAGGAAAGTCAGAACTACCATGCTGTGTCTGTAAGCAACAATTCAGTTTAGTCCAAATACTTTACAACTTTGTGAATGAATTTGTAGTATTCTGTATCATTTATAGTTTCAGCTCTATTTGTTTTATGAATGTGCATTCTGTGTTTTATCTTCCAGTCCAAACGTGAACAGAGTTCTACTAAAAGTAACAAACTAGTAGAGTCAAATGATGATGACAAGAAGCCAAAGAAAGTGACTATTGATGAAAACATACTCTGTGCAGCCAATCACTTTTATTCTGAGGTAAAACGTGAAGAATGCATTGCAGGCATAGTCGATGCAACTGAAGAATTTAAAACAGATGATAGCATACAACCTTCTGCTTCACAGTTGCTAAGTGGTATTGCGAGGGATGTCCAGAAAACTTCATCTCTGCATTATACAAAACCAACAGACAACATGATGGGAGGATTAAACTTACTGGCCACAGTTTCTAATTACATGACAACTGAAAATTATCCAGCACTGAAGAACAACCCAGATGAAGTGAAATTATCTGTTGAACAAATTCAGATTTTGGGCAAAGGACAAAGTGATAATAGGAACAGTGCAGTTTCATCAGGTCAGTTAGCCGACTTGAAAACATTGGATACATCTAGCAATGGGGAAAAGGTAACCAACAACACTGCACACAATGGAAACAGTACTCATCCAAATTTTGTTTGTGATATACACGCCTCAGATGCTAAAAAATTGAAAGTAATTGACAAAAAGCAATCCAAAGCACAGGAGCTTGACATTTCCGCTTCATCAGGGCATAGTTTGGAGTTGACAGATCATTCTGCAGGAAATTTTCACCCTGAAACTTCAAAAGATCGTGATGCAACAACCTTTCCTACAGCCGTCCATTCAGGTTTTATCACAAAATTAAATCCTGTTCTTGCTTTAGGACCAAAGAACACAAAGACTGAGAATGCCTCGTCTCTGCCCACTCCAACTTCACCACCAACGCATTTTCCTGCAAAAGTATTGCGTGTGATACAGTCACCAGTTTCCCATGTGAATAAAGTGTCAACTACTGTAAGCAGAGATTCAAAGGGGATGTTTGTCCAGGCTATAAAACTGTCACCACACAGGCTAGTGATTCCAAGAACTGGACCCACTCACCATTGTACCACAGCAGTTTCTGTCAAATTTGCCCCAGAACCATCCTCAGCTTGTGTATCTGGCCTAATTCCTGGGGCTTCCTCCCAGGTACTCACTTTTGGAAGAAATTCAGTTTCAGTTTCTACCAGCAGTATTACCAAAACACCACCATCAACAAAGATGGAAGATCATGATGATGTAAAAAGTAAATTTGTTGTTCCTGTGAGCTCAGAAACTGCTGTGAATAGTCAAGAATCATTTCAAGGTGAAAGATCATCCCTTTACACAGCAAAATCACCCCTTGCAACAGTTACCCCAAATGTAAATGTCAAGAATGACACCACATTGCCAGGTAGAATTATTGCTGAAACTGGTCCTCTGCAAGGAAATGTGGATAATAAGGGGACTATAACCTCTGCCTTGCCGGCTGCTGGTGGTCGAAATATTCAAGTTCTGAAGGTTAGCGATGCTGCATCTCAGTTGCAGCTTAGAAGTGTAAGTTGTATTTCTGGAACAAAATATATTGTTGTTACACCCACTGCTCCTCAAAGAGGCAATAATTCTGTAGCTTCATCAAAGTAGCAGAACTTCGCCATTCACTGATCTCTGACATTGAGCCAGAAACAAAGAAAGGAAGTAATACATTTATTATTTGATTTATTAGACAAAACCCATAGATCAGCAAAGAGAATATACACCTTTTATCAGTTTTAAAGGGAATGTGTAGGTCTAACCCTATGCAATGTTTTTAATTAGATTTTCGAATTATTTTTGGTCTTGTTTCTAGCAATGTTACCTAATATATTCCAGACTTGTATTTAAATATGCCTTGATTTTACATTTTGAAAGATTTTCGTCCAGTTATTAAGTGGGAAATATTTATACTTCAGATAATTTTAAAATGTTGCCTTGATTTTTATGGTATTAGTTTGAACTCATAGGCATAACAAACATTCAGATAGATATATATATATATATGTGAGTGTTTTTTTCACATGGTTTATAAATAGTTCTTAACAGATGATATGGATATGTTATTTATGAAGAAACCTTGCATGGGTCTCAAAAAGGAATCAAATCTGATGAAATCAGTTATATTTTTTTCTCGTCATTCCTCCTCCTGCGGGAAAAAAAAAACTGTTAAACCAAATAATAATGATTTGTGTAAAAAGGAGCGATTTCTGTTGTTTTTTTTTTTCCCTGCTGAGTTTTGCTTACATTTTGCAAAGCATGAGGAATCAATAAGGTGCAAAAAGGAAATTCACTCTCTCACAAACAGATCTTTATGGACATTCATTGTGACACATGTGAGATGTAAAGATTTACTCTCAACATGTATTTTTCATTCGTCTCATCTATGACAGTGCAGAGTTTGCAGTTCCAACATGGTCTGCGTTTCTAAAATGCTGTGAGATTATCAACCTTGTTTTACAGATACCCCCTGCCCCTTTTTTTTTTTTTTTCTTAGATAGAAGTGATTCAAGTCTATGAAATATAGTGAGTTGGTGATCTCCTTCATGCAAGATATTAGTGATTTTTTTTTTCCCCTGAGTTTACTGTTACAAAATGTCATGTATATGTATATTCATACAAGTGGAAAGCATTATATGATCTGTTGACAGAGTTTTATGTTCCTGACTGGTAACACAGCCTGATAGTGATAAGCTGTTCATGTATAATGCATTGTTATATTCACACTGAAAAGGCAAACAAAGTTTTTGTCCTTCAGGCCTGTTTGTATTTTGATGAACATAATATTCAGACATAATTATTATAATAAAAGCTGCTGGCAGATTTTATTGATATGGCCTTATACCTGTTATACTTCTATTTATGTATAAGGGCTTTGTGTGTTCCATATGATTGTGTCTCATATGAAGCCATTTTTCTTCACAAGGACCCAGACAAGTGGGGAAAAAAACTACAGTTACCTCTTCTTTCCATGACTTAATTCCTGTGAGGGAAATTGTGATCGTATGGCATCATTTTGAAAAGTCAAGTAACACAGTCTTGATCTTGTTTTGTCCATTTTACACCGAGCTTTGAAATTGTGGAAAGTGCTACTAGGTGGAAGTTGATTTTATGGAAAGCAATAATAAAGAAAAATCTCTTGCATTAAATTTTGAATTGTGTGTCCAAAATGAATATTAGAGGCAAGAGAAACTTTCAGAATTTTCACATTTACCTTTGAAAATAAATAGTAATGATTGAGACTATAATTATTTGTTTTCAGAAACAATTTACATACTACTTTGAAAGTACATTCATTTTTTTTTTTCTTACTTTCAGCGGGTTTTTTTTTAAATCAGTTATTCATCATGTATACAAGTACATTTATTATTTTAAAGTCCGGTGATCAATTTCTCATCGTAAACCACACTCTGTTACCAATCATGTTCCCCTTTTTTTTTCTCCTTGTCTTCAAAGTAATGAAAGTTCTGCTCTAATATGTCAGGTCCTTAGTTTTTTCACAGTGCATTGGCTTTGCCTGTGTATGAATGAAAAAAGAAGAGTCAGTTTGTTGTTTGGTCTAAATGAACAAATAACTTTGCTTAGTT